>JPJZ01001598.1:0-57532 GCA_000750815.1 Pseudogymnoascus sp. VKM F-4516 (FW-969) | reverse complement strand
CCCCCTTTTTTCCTCTCTACTTCATCTCCATCCCATTCAGCAGAGTCAAGAATTCCGCACAAGAATAGATCACTAAGATTTGTGCAACATGCAACACTCAAAATGATCAACAATGACCTAGATGGATGAATTCCGGATGCTAGATGCATCTTCCAAAACAATAAATCGATGGCGATGCTTATAATAGATGATAATGGGTACACTACTGATGTGAGCCAACCAACTACGCCGTGAAGTTTGGCGCAGTAGACTAAGGATGATACAGTGGGGAAATAATGGTGGTGAGAATACGTAGGTGGCAGGGGGAATAGAAGTAGTGGTGAGAACACCTACCCAGCAGTGAGAACACATCTATAACAACACAGCAGTAAAAGTTAGCAGCCTCAAATTCAGCAACGGGCATAAAACTCAAAGCTTGCACCTCCTCTCAACTCCCGGCCCGGTCCTGGCGATAACCCTGTCGATGGGGAAAGGAGGCTTCGACACTTGAGAACGGTATAGACGGCTACGGCAGCAAGATTTTATAGTCACACATCACATCACATCACACCTCCATCCACGCGTCCATCCATCCAACCATCCAAACTCGCAAAGTACCACATCTCCCCCCCCCTCTATCTATCCACACAATCCCACCCCCTATATCCAAGAACCACAATCCCACCACCACAACAGTCCGTAACCCCGATGTTGAAAGACAAGAACAGTACTGGATCAGATTACTTGCTCGTAAATGGGGTTTAGTTAGTTTTGCTGTGGCTACTTAGACGTTTCTGGTAGGGAAATAGAGGCTGCTGACTCTTAGAAGCGGTGGGGAGATGCTGGTGGTGAGGATACGAAGGCGGTAGTGGGGATGGTAGTAGCGGTGAGAATATTTACGCGGTGGCGAGAATGTAAAAGTAGTAAGAATAGTAAGAATACAGCCTCTGCTTGTCTGGCTCAGAACAATCAGATCCGTAAAACCCAAGTGTGCTACTATTCTCAACCCCACCGTTGCATTTCCGCAAGTGCATTTCTGCTGGTTTGAAGACAGAGAACGAGATACACGGCTAAAGCAACAAGCTATTATAGTAGAGCACATCACATCAGAGTCATCAACACAGAGCAAGACAGATATTTGGAAAGGACATCATATATTCTTCTCTCTCCCATCTATCTACACAAATCTCATCTTTCCCCCCTCTCTCTATATCCAAGATATATAACCACCCTATCCAACAAATACAATGCCCTCCCTCCCTCGGGCAGCAATATATACTATATATATGTTTTTAAGAATTAAACAAACCCCCCACCCCCCATGGGGGAGAGGGACTCCAAAGAGAGCCATAAATCCCATAAATCTAGCATGCCAGCCATCAAAACGCCCAAGATGACAATAAATTGGGTCTCCTTCTCCCGACCCAGCGAGGTAAGTAAACAACAACGACAAGAAAGACATGCAATCGCTAAAGATGCCACAAAAAAATCACCACACCACACACCTCTCCCCTCTCAATCTCTTGGACGGACGGTTATCAAGCGGCAGTCTAAGTCTGGAACGACCTAAACCTCCCCTCAAACCCCCTCAACCTCTCCTCCTCCACCTTCTTCTCCAACATCCTCGTCTGCCTAACCGCCTCCTCCCTCTCATTCTGCAACTCCATAACCTCAATCTGCGCCACATTCATCCGTCCCACCACCTCCTCCATCTCCCTATCCGCCTCGGCAAGCGCGCGCTCTAGCTCCTCAACTCTACTCTTCAGCATCCCCACCCTCGACTCCTCACCAACATTCATCGCCGGCCCTCCACTCGTGACATCCAATCTCGGGCTTCTCGCTGAGCCCGCAAACAGCGGTGTGAGGGGTGACTTCGGCGCAAAGAGGCGGGGGGAGCGGATAGCGTCCTTGACGCGGATGAGCTGACTATTCCTACTCTCCTTCAACTCCCTAACCTCCTCCTCATGCCTCGCAGTCCTCTCCTCGCTCGCCTGCTGCGCCGCAACCAGGCTCTCCTCAAGGGTGCGGAGTTTGCCCTGCATCCCCATAATCCGCGCCACATTAGCGTTCTGCTCCACCTCCCCGCGCTTGATCGTCTCAGACAATCTGGCGCGGAGTGTTGCGTTAGCAGCGAGCTGACTGCGCACTTGGCCTGCGAGTCCTTCAATGTGTTCTGCGGCCTGCTGGAGCTGGGAAGCGAGATCGGATTCAGAGGATAGGTGCGCCAGTTCCGTAGTGCGGAGGGAGGAGACGGCTGAGTCGCGGTCGGAGATCGCGCTCGTGAGGGAAGTCTGGAGGGACTTGAGCGCCTCATCCGTTGTTCCGTCGCGGGGAATTTGGGATTCAAGTGCCTTCACGCGATCAAGCGACGCAGCGTACGTCTTCTTCAGCTCAGCATACGCCTGCTCCAGCGACGCCGAGTTGGCACTACTGCGCGACCCGGGCAGATTCTCCGGGACAGCAACGCCATTATCAAGGAGCAAGTTGCGAAGCGATCCAATCTCCTGCTCCGCCCGATCGAGATCCATCTTCAACCCCCCCAGACTCTTCTCGCACTGCCACTTCTGCTCAATGGCCTCGTCGGCGCGGCGGCGGAGGGTGTTAATCTCGTCGCGCAGACTGGAGACGTCCTTGCCGTATCCCGCGCGCTTGGGGGCGCTCTTGAGGGCGTTGTCGCGCTCGATCTCGAGCTGGCGGAGGCGCTTGTCGTTTTCGCGGGTTTGGTGCTCTTGGCGCTCTAGGAGGCTCTTGAGGGCGCGGTGGAGGGCGTCGCGTTGTGCTTCGACGTCCTTGACGCGCTCGAGGAGCATGTCGCGTGACTCTACGCCTTTGGCTAAGGACATTGAAGTCGGTCGTGACCTCATTAGAGGTGTAGTGACGGTTGAGTTCCTCACCGAGGTAGACCTCTTCAGGCCGGAATTAGGTTGTGGACCATCTTCTCCGATGCTGTCCATATGTTGTTGTATATCAGTCTGCAGTTTCCGCACGCTGTCGCCCCTGGTTAGCTGCATCTGCTGCTGCACCTTTGTATGTTCGTATGCTAGCTTCTCATGTTCAGCGGCCTGCGCCTCTAGCCCTTCAACGCGGGCTCGTAGTTGCGGAACCACTTCATCTCTGAGGTTGTCGCGCTCATTATGCGACGTATGCAGCTCGCCTCTGAGCGCCGTCAGAAGATCTTCAAAGTTCTCCTTGACTTTCCGCTCATCGTTGAGGCGCCGCCGTAGGTCTTCGCATGTAGCTTCCAAGTCTTTTAATCGGCCACCGCTATCGAGAGAGTTCATCGACGCGAGGTCAACATGTGATACCTTCTCTTCTAACCGGCGAATCTTCTTCTCAAGACCCGATCGTCGCGTTCTCTCTTCTTGAACCTTTTCTTGGCAATCCAGTCGTATTTGCGCCTTCTCACGGTCTGTTTTCCGTTGCATGCGCTCAATCTCCTCCGTTCTTGAATCTGTTTCGCCATACTTGACCGAGCTCGTCCCCGAGTCGGAGAAGTAATCACTAGTTCTCTTATTAGGTCCTCGAGGGTTGTCAACTTCCGATTGTAGTCGTTCGACAAGATCCTCTAATTCCATCTCCCTCCTTATAGATGTGGCCAGCTCGGCACTAATAGTTTTGAGTTCCTCCTCCATCTCTCCAACGTGCGACGAACTGCCTACACTAGACGGAGCGAATTCCTCGTCAAAGAAGCTCTCATTCGCCGAATTGGCTTTGGGCACGTCGATACCAATCGGGATCGCGCGGCTCGCAATCGACTTTGAGAAGTGCTTCGCCGGGGACGTCGGCGAGGGTATAGGTGAGAAGTTCTTATCTTCGGAGAAGGTAGTCGTCGAAGAAGCCGGGGAGGTGTTCCCCCCACCCCAGCCGAAGAAAGAACCAATTTTCGACGCTCCAGGCGACTTGGGGATCTGCTTGTCCGAGGGGCTCTTGATGCTGTGTGCGTCGAAGGCGGCGCCGCGGGCATCGCTGTCGGGCAGACTGAGGTTGGGTGGTTGTGGCTTCGCCGCGAAAAGGGACATTGTTCCTGAGCGGGAGCGGTGTGCTGGACTCGAGTCCTCGTATGTGTAATAACTCGAGGTGGTACTGAGGGCCGAGTCACGTCTTAATCTTGCATGGCGGACAGACGAGGTCGGAGGGGTGCCACCTATGGAGTGTGTGTGTGTGGCAGGGGTAGATAGATTTGGTGTGGTAGTCGGATCTTGTGGTGTGGGAGTCGTCTGATGAACTGAAGCTGCTTCGATGACAGGTGACAGCGGTCTGAATTGTTCCTGCGGGATGTCGAGTCTGTTTTTACCCGGTCAGTAATCTTTATCCCGAATGGGAAACAATATCGGGGATGTGTATGCTTGGTGAGCAGAGGGAATACGAGGACGACATACGTTGAGATTCTTTGTCCTCCCTGGTCGACCTCTTCCGCGAGGTCAGGAAAGCGATGTGCCGACGGGTCGTAGAGCGTAGGACTGTCTATCGACGGACGCCTCGAGAATCTCGCAGACGGCGAGTCGTAAGTGCTTGCAGTCGATTCGACGGAATATCTGGCGGCCAAAGGCAAAGCCGACAACGGCAACGGTTTTCTCTTGATGGTGGACGAGGTGGTTGAAACAAGGGAGGAAGCGCGAGGCCTCACTGTCTCGGCAGAAGGACGATCGGGCCCGGGCTGGTCGTGCTGCACGGGCGGTGACGGAGGGTAGGAGACATCAGATGGGGATGAGGCAGTAGGAGTATCAGGATGGGGGAGCGAGGGCGAGGGGCGGGCCATGGCGCGTGGTGGTGGTGTCGGAGGAGGAGGTGTCGGCAATCGCGATGGCGGCGAGTGTGGTGGTGTCTGCGTCGATTCTAGGACGCTGAACCCTGTCATGTCGGGCGCCATGATCCGTTTCGATTAGGAACAAGGTCAATCAGACATTTAGACCAGATTTAGACAGATGGAGATGTACAAGATGGACCAACGCCGAAGGGCTTGGCGGTGTAGTTCAATATGTGAATTGGGATATCAATGTCAATGTGTCTGGGGGAAAGTGTGAGAGTGGCTGGAGGATTGGGGGAGAGGGGTCTCGGCAAGAGAGTCTAGTCGCCCGAGTAGTCGAATAAGGCCGATGAAGCGATGAAGCTACTTTGGATTGCAATTTCCTTGTTAACTTTGATGGACCAAGACGGGCAGGATGACAGGCATGTGAAGGGAATGGATGGTTATCTTTACTATTTCGAGGATAAAATAGAGTACATGGGGAGGAGAGTAGAGTAGTAGTGCAGATGATAGTAGAGTAGTAGTAGAGTAGTAGTTTGAACAGAGTAGGATTGTAGGCAAAACATTTCAGTTACATAGTGAGTACACACGAAACTAAGAGCAAGACCACAGTGCAGCATGTACATGCAATGCAACCACCAACGCTCCTGTAGGTACTTGGAACGTGTTGTTCGTTCCGCACGGGGAAGTGGGGAGAGAGGCGTCGAAGAGAAAGAACAGGGGGAACCCAGGATAACTATCGCAAATAAGGGCCATCAGGGCCATAAGGGCAAATAAGGGCCATAATGGACAAATAAGGAGGTCCCTACAGTACCCTCAATTGGCCAGTAACCACCCGCCTCTATCATCCCTTCCACCCTCTTGCACCAGCGTCCATTGGCATTCATTGGCGTCGTCTCTCTCCTTCTCTTTTCCTTGTCTTGTCTCTCGTCCTGTGTCTGGCGTGCGGGCCGACGCCGCATTAGGAAACTACACAGCGCTACGACCCTTTTCCGTCTTTGTGTTCTTATTGGATAATCGCATTTGTGGTGGAGGGTGGGAGGAATAGCGCCAGGAACAGCTAGTGACGAAACGGGATAAGCGTCAGGGACAGATAGGAACGTGCAGGCGCCAATCGCTGGGGTGGAGGTAGTGGAGGTACTGCTGTATGTACTAGCCACGGGAAAGAACGAGAGGGGATTGTTAGCCAGACAGAGGGAAGAGGCTGGTAATCGCGGTATCGCCGAGGGATAATACACAAATAACAATAGGAACACACAGCCAATAACCATCCAAAGCCACCTGCCGCCGAAGAATCCCTCATTACACCTCTCCTCGCGCGCGGCATCACGCTCACTCTCCAGCACGCCGAATAACCAATTACTGCTATGTAGCCCACCAGCCATCCAACCACCGTACCCTCCCCCACGCCAATCACTCCCACCGCCCAAATCAACCAAATTACCGAGATTACACACCACCGATAGCAAGTCCACACCAGTCCATTTCGGTGCGGATATGGCGCTTCGAACGGAAAGTGGCTGGCTCTGGCGTCCTATAGTAGGATGTCTAGACTACTCTATTCCTGCATCGATTCTCAGGGTCCGTGAACGTTGTTGGCTGGTCGTGGGATTGGGACTACTGCCGGTTACTGGATGCGGATGGGAGGGTGCTTTACGAGTGCAGGTGAGGGGAGAGGATTTGGATGATGGCGGGAGAGAGAGGGTACGAGTACGGTGTAGCCGTAACCTTTGTGGTTTCCCTCGAGCAGACATCTCTCTCAAGCATGAACGCACTCTCCCATCGACCAAGCCATCTCCACCCCCACGAACCCCTAACTGAACCCCCCCTCCCAACACTCAATTACACTACCAAGCACGGGACACCGCCCATCCGCTCATCACTCACTCATCCCTTACTAAAACAAAACTAAAGCAAAACGGCGCCGCCAGCCAGGCCAACACAAGCACATACCACCGCGAGACCCCTACTCCCCTATCCCCCATCTCCCTATTCCCGTCTACTCCATACAAAGTAGTATTGCCACACACTAACCTATCTTGTTTGCACTTAAAATACACATCGCCGAAATGAGGCGTTGATGCAAAATTAGAGCTTCAAGCACAGGCAAGAAAAATTGGTAAAAAGATCGATCCAGAACATCCGCCGTCCCCGGAGCAACGTTTTGTACGCCCCATAAACTCCACCACGATGTGATGGTCACCAGGCGATGACATGAGGTCTACTATAGTACAGTAATACTGTACTCTACGCCGGATGATGACAAAGGCGTTATATCATCAATCAGGAGAAGGTGCCCGCGGCTCGGTCGATCATCTCATCTCAGCTGCCGCTAGAGGGTTGAGTTTGAGATCGCAATATACAGTGAACCCCACTGGAGCTGTATAACTCAGTCGATCGTTTGGAATCAAGCACAAGCACCCACCAGAGCTATTTGATTAATCGGAAGTCCCACCAGAGCTGTTAATTGAGAGAGGCAAGACAGGAGAGGTCGATCGTGGGATGGGCTAGGTGGGTGCTCATAAGTAAGATGATGGGATGGCACGACGAAAGGTGGGAGTGTTGTCCACCAGAGCTATTCATCGAGAACTCACTGAAGCTGTTGATTGAGAGCAGCTCCGCCAGAACTGTTAATGGAGAGAGACAGGAGATGTCGATCATAGGAGTTAGCTATCCATAAGTAAGATGGAGATGGCCCGGCACGACGAAGGTGGGAATGACATCCACCAGAGCTCTGAATTGAGAGTATCTCAGCTGGTCGATCATGCGACTCAGCTACCCATAAGTAAGATGCAGTCCACAGTAGTTGCACAAAGACGGCAACGATGGGTTGGTTCGAGACAAGCTGATATTCGAGCTATCTACTGCCACATAATATCCCCCTATCTCCCCTATTCCCCTATCCGAGGCACAGAGAAGAAAGGAGAGCGTATATGTGAGTAAGTAAGCCAGCCTTCACATCGTCAACTTCCCCATGCTCCTCACCAGTAGCAAGAAACAATCGCACAACACCCCCCCTCAGAGCTAAGCCAGACATCCATCCGTATCCCACCCATCCATCCATCCATCCTGCTACCTGGTATCCATCAACAGAGAAAATGTTGAAGTTCTCCGTTTGAACGCCCTCCCGATTGCCCAAAGTACATAGAAAATCTCTTGTCTGTCTGTCTTTGCTCCTCTGCCTCGAAATCTATCTAATTGGTCTATGTTGAAAGACTTTTCCAAAAAGCATCACAATAATACACATCATGACAACACATCATGATAATACATCATGATAATCTCGGAAAGCTTTTTCTGCGTGCAACAAACAAGTGGTAACAAAAAACATGGTTCTCAAGAGAAAAAAAAAGTCTGGTTCATTTTGCTATAGAAGTAACAAAATAATCGAACCGATAAGAGTTCATAAAAAATGCAAAATGTCGCTTAACATAACCCCGCAGTCGTTGAGACCGCCCCGCCGCCCTGTGCATATAGTAGACCCGTTTCGCCGCGTGAAAAATCTAAAGGGAAAAAAAGTTTCAAGATGTCATCAGTCATCTAATCAAGATGGCCGTTGTCGTCAAAAAAGTGTGGTAGGAGAGGGACGTTGAGTCCCTGTCGGATCTATTATTACTAATGGTTTTTGTGTGTGTGTGTGAGTGTGGATGAGACCAGCGAGTTCCTTAGAACTTGAGGGTCTTAGGCTGCTCCCAGGTGAACTTCTGGTTGGTGAAGTGGCCGTTCTTGGCGGTCTGGAAGTAGATTGGCTTGGCCAGGTCGAGCTCCTTGACAATCACTCCGGGGCGGAGGTCGAAGTTGGCGCGGATGATCTGCTCGAGCTCGTCCGAGGTCTTGTCAGAGGTTCCGTACGAGTCGACGAAGATGGAGAGGGGCTCAGCGACACCGATGGCGTACGACAGCTGGACGAGGCAGCGGCGGGCCAGCTTGGCGTTGACGAGGGACTTGGCGATCCAGCGAGCGACGTAGGCGGCGGAGCGGTCGACCTTGGAGAAATCCTTTCCGGAGAAAGCACCACCTCCGTGGGCTCCCCATCCACCGTATGTGTCGACGATGATCTTGCGGCCAGTCAGACCGGCGTCACCCTGGGGGCCACCGATGATGAACAGTCCAGAGGGTTGGATCTAGTTTGGGTTAGACGGTTGTATTTATGATACATGGCAAGGTCAACTTACGTGGTAGATGGTCTGGTCGTCAAGGTACTTGGCGGGGATGACCTTCTTGATGACCTTCTCGAGGATCTCCTTGCGGAGCTCCTCAGTGGTGATGGTCTCGGCGTGCTGGGCAGAGACGACGACGGTGTGGACACGGAGAGGGACAACGGCACCGTTGTCGTGCTTGTACTCAATGGTGACCTGGGTCTTGGTGTCGGGCCTCAACCATGGGATGGAGCCGTCACGGCGGGAAGCGCTCATCTCAGCGTTAAGCTTGTGTGCCAATTGAAGGGTCAATGGGAAGAGCTCAGGGGTCTCATCGGTGGCATAACCGAACATGATACCCTGGTCACCAGCACCGAGCTGCTCAAGAGCCTGCTCGTAGTGAAGACCCTGGGCGATATCGGGGGACTGCTCCTCAATGGCAACGAGGACGTTGCAGGTCTTGTAGTCGAAGCCCTTTCCGGAGTCATCGTAACCGATGTCCTTGATGGCACCACGGATGACCTTCTGGTAGTCAAGCTTGGTCTTGGTGGTGATCTCACCGAAGACCATGACCATACCGGTCTTGGTAGCGGTCTCACAAGCGACCTTGGAGAGGGGGTCATCGGTCAAGCAGGCATCGAGGATGGCATCGGAGACCTGATCAGCGATCTTGTCAGGGTGTCCCTCACCGACGGACTCGGACTGTGGAAATGTGTCAGAATTTGAATTATTTCTCGCAAGAGCGGGGTTTTAACTTACGGTGAACAGGAAGTTGCCCTGGTTGTGGTGGCCACCTGGGGTAGATCCGTTGGCAGTCATATTGAATTGATGAAGGGGGGAGAAAGAGAGGTTGAGGTATTGAAGAAGATGGAGAGGAATATGGGGGAGGACAAGAAAGTCTGGAGGGGTATAAAGGGAGAGAGAAGAGTAAGAAGAAGTTGAAGAGGGGAGGGGAAGGTTGAGAAGAAGTAGTGGGGCAGGATTAGAACTTCGGAGGGCGATCGAGTCTAATTTATTTTAGCGAGACGAGAAGGCACCATTGCTCGAAAATGGACCGATGTACCGACCAGCACGATAAACCGCTCAAGGTACAAGAGGGTGGCATCAGCAAAAAATACGAAAACGACGGGAATAAAATAAATAAATTTTACAAGCGACGATTTGAATATAAAGAAATGTAGGCCGCATCTGAATTGATACATTTAACTTATACTCACTGCCGTATCTGCTCTATTTTATCTATCTTATACAGAAAATACTATATGTCCAAAACTGAGTTATAAGTACATGGAGGGGTTGAATGTTGCAATTAAGGAGCAAGGAGTACTTCGGAGAGCGGTGAGAATGGGCTGTCTTTCTATGTTCCTTGTCCCTTCCGTAGCCGGCGACTTTTTTGCATTTTCCATTCAGCCAACACCAGCCAACACCAGCCCCGTCAGCCCACCAATCCACCAAAACCGCCTTACCATCCGTTCTAACGCCTAAACTCCCCGAGTCGCACCAAATACGTGATTGCACGTGCTCCCTATCAGGCTTGCAACTCGGGGCACACTTCACTTTCTATCACAATCTAACGGCGCCACCCCGCAGAAACTCTTGGTACTCCATATTATACCGATTCATACTACACTTGGACTTCAATGGCACCATAAATCCAACCCTTGAAACCCCCTTAACTGCTCAGAATATACAATATTAATACACGTGCTACATGAAGGCGTAAAACCTCACTTCTTTGAAACAAAACACGCTGGGGGGAATGGTCAGAATCGGAAGAAGCAACCGCAAAATGTAGTACTGCGGGGTACTTTGATTGCTTATTTTTCCCGCCGACTTTCCGTCAACCACCACACACCACCCCATGTACCTCCCGAGTAACCCACCCAGCCTTCTCATTCGTCAGCCTTTCGGGCGAGGCCGAGCGTGCAAGCTGCAAATTTCTATGATCGCATAGCAATACCCCTCCTCAGCCTCACCGACCAGCCTCAAGCTATGCGCCGACATTAAAAGTCCATCCTCCCAACACCACCTACCTCACAATGTCCAAATTCGGTGTACTGGTCATGGGCCCTGCGGGCGCCGGCAAGGTCAGTCCCCTATCCACCCCATTTACCCTCCCTTCCACCCCTCCTAACGCGCCCATGCAGACCACCTTCTGCAGCTCCCTCATCACGCACCTCCACCACAACCGCCGCTCCTCCTTCTACATCAACCTCGACCCCGCCGCCGAGACCTTCGACCACGAACCCGACCTGGACATCAAAGACCTGATCTCCCTCTCCGATGTGATGGAGGAAATGGGCCTCGGCCCCAACGGCGGGCTAATCTACTGCTTCGAGTTCCTCCTCGAGAACCTCGACTTCATCACCGAAGCCATCGACCCGCTGTCCGAGGAGTACCTCATCGTCATCGACATGCCCGGCCAAATCGAGCTGTACACGCACGTCCCCGTACTCCCGGCGCTGGTCAAGCACCTCACCATGCAAGGCGGGCTGAGCGTCAATCTCGCAGCCGCGTATCTGCTAGAGGCGACGTTTGTGGTGGACCGAGCGAAGTTCTTTGCGGGCACGCTGTCCGCTATGTCGGCGATGATTATGCTCGAGGTGCCGCATGTGAATATCCTATCCAAGATGGACTTGGTGAAGGGGCAAGTGGGGAAGAGGGAGCTGAAGCGCTTTTTGGACCCGGATGCGTCGCTGTTGGATGATGACCCGTCGGATTTGGCGGCGGGGGAGGAGCCGGGCGTGGGAGACCCTATGGAGAGTGGGAGTATGATGAGAGGGGAGAGTTTTAAGAGGTTGAATCGCGCGGTGGCGGGGTTGATTGAGAGTTTTAGCATGGTGTCGTATTTACGGCTTGATGTGCAGGATGAGGATAGTGTGGGGGCTATCTTGAGTTATCTCGATGATGCGATTCAGTATCATGAGGCGCAGGAGCCGAAGGAGACGGGGGAGTTGGCGGAGATCGAGTATGAGGATGGGGATGGGGGGGAGTAAAAAACATTGGGGGATCAAATGGGTGGAGGGCTGGGCGGGTTACGCATTTACTGGAGTTTGGGGATATAAAGTACTATGGTATGGTGGGTTCGCATAGCGTGGGCGTTATACTGGTGCCCATCTAAGAGCTGTTTTGGGATTTTCTGTAGAACAGGTATATTTGGCTTCAAATATGAATACTTGTAGAAAGGCAGCAGATATTATTTTCCGTGGGATATGTAAACCACTTTCATGGGCAACCTGGGTGGTATATATTTTTATTGGGTTTCTGACTGTGGTTGTTTTATGAGGTGTCGAATATAAATATTTAAGAAAATATTATATTCAAACCAACGACATAAAATTATATAAAGTTATAATATTTATCCGACTATTCGACCCCCAAAGCTTGCCATCCCTGATCAAACAACACACGGCGTGTATGGACCTATCACATCGTTGAAAGTTTATATTGCTGCCAGTGATCATACACAATTGGATCGTTTAGCACCTCATATAATACGGCCTCAGCCTTGTCCACGTGCAGTATCACACCGTTATATTGAGTAGCCTTCGCAATAGGATTCAGGATGAGTGTATTATATCAGGTTACATATTTCGGAGCTTTTGCTTCTCATCAAGCTTTGCTTGGCAGCTTACGAAGTATCATCATATCCTGCATACTTGTGACCCAAAAATCCGTTGAGAGTGTAGCTATCTTACCTCATCGCCTCTCTCATCGTTACCCCTCATCCGAAGCACTATGCAGAAGCTCAAAAGACTTCTAAGCCCCCAAAAGAAGAAACCCGACCCTGATCCTTCGGGGGGTTTAGAAGCCATCTCCCCAACCGTCACCAGCTCCACCCAGCCCATTACACCCACCTCTCCGCCGCCCCCAGTAGAAGACCCCCCAAGCTACGACGCACCCTACGAGCCCCCGAGCTACAATGAAGACCAGGTAGTCCGTCTCCGCGACGAGCTACAACAAGTCAGGCTCCAACTATCCGCCGCCGAGTCCCGCTCAAGCAACCTCGAAGCCCTGTCCCGTCTAAGCAGCCCCCCATCCCAGTCCCGCCAGACCAACCTCGAAGCCCAGCGCCAAGTGCAACGAGACGAAGCCCGAAGTCAATTGCGTCACGAAGAAGCCGACGTGATCGCCCTCCTCCGCCGGAATGGCTTCGACATCGCCTCAACCTCATGGAAGGAAAACCTTAACCATGAGCGAAATAACGCGCTCTGCTGGGCAGCGGCCAATGACCATGTAGAAGCTGTGCGCTATCTCATGCGCAACGGCGCGAGCGGCACAGCGACTGTCCCGGCAGACAACTGGGAAGATCGAGTGCCGGCGTTGACGAGGGCTATTATGGCTGATCATATACTCACTGTGGAGATACTTATGGAGCAAGCGACGGAGCGTGATTTTCGGAATAGTTCTGATTTAAGCTATGCGGCGAAAGCGGGATATGCTGAGGTTGTGGCGCTGCTGTTGCAGAAATGGCCGAGCGCGGCGAACAGTTTTTATAATTCGAGGGCGGGAGCGCTGGCGTTTGCTGCGGAGAGAGGGTACGAGGATGTTGTGAGATTGATTTTGGTGAGCGGGTTTGACCTTTCTGTTCTGCCTTCCATGTCTGATCAGACGCCTTTATGTCGTGCGGCTGCTGCGGGGCAGACGGCGATGGTACGGTTGTTGTTGGACCAGAAACAGCCTCCTGCTACGACGAAGACTTGCTTCGAAGTGGCGTTGTCAAAGGCCGCAGATAAAGGGCATGGGGCCATAGTGCGGATGTTATTAGACCTTGGAGTGGTATCGGAGTTCCATATGTCGATGTATTTGGCTGTGAAAGGTGGCCATAACTCTATCTTACAACAACTACTCGCAGCGGGCGGACGCCCTACTCCGGTCTTGGAGATCGCGGTCAGACAAGGGAATCTGTCGACGATACAAATGCTGCTTGATTATGGGGCGGACGCAAGCGAAGGATTGGAAAAGGCTGTATTCTGGGGGAACACGTTGATAGCTGAGCTCCTTCTCAACCATGGGGCCGCTGTTGACGTGCGGGATGGTATAAAGAGGACACCACTACACTGGGTTCGTAATAAGGATGTCGCAGAGCTGCTCCTCAAAAGGGGTGCGGATTTTGAAGCTCAAGATGATGAAGGCAAGACGCCGCTTTACTTTGCTGTCATGTCAAGATTCCCGGCCATAGTAGACCTGCTGTTAGGACTCGGGGCAGGAACTAGTTTGATGAAATATGGTAAAATGCCAGCGGAATTCATGAAGACCACGATAAATGGCGCGCCGAGCACCTTGAAGGACACGGCGGAAGTCATACAGCTTCTCGTAAAGCACGGGTTCCGCTTCAACTTCAACGCCGGATCGGAGTCCAAGATCCTGGGATTGGCAGCAGAGCATGGCTTTCAGAACTTGGTACAGGTATTACTCGACAACGGCGCTGATATCGATGGCCGAGATAACAAGGGAAGAACGGCGCTCCACCTCGCAGCCATGAATGGGCATGTCGAAATAGTCAAGAAGCTGTTAGAGAAAGGGGCAGATCCGTCGGTGGTGAACAGATTCGGGAGAACAGCCGAGTACTGGGCTAAGCAAAATGGACATACGCGCGTGGAGCACCTGCTGCATCTTGCTAAACTTAAAAACCAAGGCGCTGCCCACGCACAAGCAAAGAAAGTTGCAGGAAGTGGCCAGCAGACAGCCCAAACAAAGAAGGTTGCAGGAAGTAGCCAGAAGACAGCTGCCGTAAAGGAAACTAAGCCCCTGACAAGAATAACCTCTAAGCCACAGCAAAAAGATGAGCAGTTTACAGATCCATCGGTCTTAAGATGGGACTGATATGTTAAGTGGATTAGTGGAATCGACAATGGAGTTCGGCACCTACACACAATGGTGCCAAATGGGGGTACGCCATCGCGGCGGGGAAGATAAGCCGGTGAATCAATCGCTGAAGTGGGCCGACCTATTTTATACGGCATCAAATAACATAGTAAGTACTTATAAATTACATTAAGGGGGCTACGGGCATAACTAAAGCTTCTTTAGATAGGCTGTTTGTTTATCTTTCCAGAGCGGGTCTAAGAAGCTGAGAACAGCTGATATGCGTCACAATGAGAATGCTGTTGTACGACTTGGCCTATAAAGTGTGCAAGTTTGTTCTATACATCCTACTTCTAACCCAACGCATCCCACCATATATGCTCCTGTTGGTATATCTATATCTATCGTGCAACGCGCCAAAAGCTATCCAACACACAATCACCACCGCTGATTTCGCTCTACATAATCCGCTGCTAATATCGCCTGACGGGTCTAAAGCATTACGCCTTTAATGGGGACTCTGAAAGATTAAGCAAATCCACTTCCCGAGTTGTCAGACGGAATACGCTGGTGATATCCCACGATCCTCTCCATCTTCCAGCCCTTCCTCGCCGCCTTCCCCCCATCCACCAGCGCCACCACCTCACTTGGATGGACGACATTAAAAATGACCATCACACAGAACATCAGTACCGCGTCGAATACATACAGGTAGACCTCATGCGACAGCAAGTACCCCGAGAAGCCCTGCAAGTATTCCACGACACGGAAGATCGACCGGATCATAATCAGCACACTCGCTGCGTACAAAGCAACAAGGTGTTTGCGCCAGGGCACAGCGGTCTGAGCACGAGTTGTGGGAACTTTATGCATCGCAACGTCGAAGTGCACGGCAACAGCGATGAAGCAACCAAAGAAGAAGAGTTGGACGAAGAGGCCACCGACGACGAGACGCGAGCCGGTTGTGAGAGCAGATTCGGTGCCTGAAGCTTGGATGCCGCCGCCTAGAATGCAGTTGTGAGTGAATTGTTCAGTATGGTTTAATGGATTGAGCGAGCAACGTACCGCCTGCTTGGAGAAGGAATGATGCGACGTCGCCGCAGACGAAGAGCTTTGTGAGCCACTTCTTCTTTATCAGAGCGTGCGACTCGCCGTCGACGAGGATGATGATCCGGCTCAACTCCATGTAGATGCTTGCTGCGAAAAGAGCGGGTGCGACGAGGACGAGGAGTGTTTGTATGAGGTATGGGCCTAATGTCCAGTCTGGGGACTGTTGACTAGATATAGCACGGCCGACATAGCCAATCCATTCAACTAATAAGTTTATTAGTGAGATCTAGTTGGCAGTGTAGGAAGCTCGTAGAATAACGTACAAAATCCTCCTACTACCATAGGAATCATAAACCAAGCCCTGGTTTGTAGAAGTTGGTAGGAATGAAGCGATGTTGATATGAGAAATACAACAACGAACACGACAGCCCCTACCATTGAGGGGTCATAGTGGTAGAATTTAAATTCCGTTGCCATAGTTATGGTTGAAACGGATCGCAGTTGTGATATTCAATATTCAAGTCGTAGAGCAGGAATCTTGGGCTCGGGATAGCAGTTGACGGCCGTAATGAGAAAGAATTGGTAGGGCGTAAGAACCCAATGGCTGAGCTTTGAATATGCCATCTCAAATGTGTCCATAGCTGCCTTTATATCTATATTACTATCTGAAAAATATAAGCTGGCGGTCTATAAAAAAGACAATATCGCGTACTCTATACCTATTCGAGATGCCGCGTATTCTCAAATGCGTAGTTTCAATCCATCGTATACGCCGTACACTATACCTAATCCGAACAAATTCATCCCCCCACAGGCTCTTCTGGACCTAGCGCGCATACGCGCAACCACCAAGGCAGTGCAACATCTGATACCACTACACTCTCACAATTAAAAGGTCTTCCATACCTTGTTACTGCGATAGGAACGGACACTAATACAGGGCAATCACTGTACAACGTGGCAATTAGCGTTGGCTAGCAGAAGCGCCTGTTAATATGCTGCGAGCTTAAAGTCATGTCATCGAGGCGCAAGCATTCTAAGTCCCGCCATGGCTGTTCACAGTGCAAAGCGGCTCATGTCAAGGTGTGAAAAGCCATAGTTAACTATTATATTCCCTAACTAATCCAGAACAGTGTGATATTGTCCAACCAATATGTGGCAAATGTATGAAGACTGGAAAGACTTGTCAATTCCAAAACCTAGCCGATGCAAGATTTATAAACACCCTGTCTCCATCATATGGTCAAGGCAGCCCAGCAAATTCACCGCTGCCGGTAACGGTCCCGGAATATAGGACAGAAGTTTCTTCAGAGGATGTGTTGTGGGATCAATTAGAGCTCTTGCACCATTTTTCAACAGTCACCTACTTAACAATGGCCAATCGAGATGATATCCTTCGAATGTGGCAGATCCAGATCCCAAGGATGGCATTGAAGCGAAAATGTCTAATGCATAGTCTTTTCAGCATCACAGCATTACACATGGGTCACTCCTACCCGGAAAACCAATCTGCATACATTGACAGAGCCATCCGCTACCACAATATCGCCCTCCAGGAATTCAGTTTGGAATTACAGGGCATTACGGAAGAAAATGGCGCATCGATATTTACCTGTGCCACCCTAACTGTTATTTTTGCTCTCTGTCTCGCTCTGTTAAGACCACACAAGGAGCCAACAAGTCTCATAGACGAACTCTCGGGAATATTTTTACTCCTACGAGGCGTACCGCTTGTTATAGGAGAAATGTGGCATGTTCTTCGAGAAAGCGAGATTGCGCCCCTGTTCGCAGGCAGAGAACTAGACGACTCAATTGTATTATCAGACGATGTTATAAATGCCATCAGACTACTCGAAGATCGGAATCAGCTAGTGTCTAGATTGGATTCTGAGAGGGACACATATTCCCTTGCTATCCAAGGGTTGAAGGAGTGTTTTAAGCGGATATCGTCGAAGGATCGGGACAAAGGGATGGTGCTTAGTTGGCCTATCTCAGTCAGTCAGGAGTATATCGCCTTTCTGCGCTCCCGTCAACCGATGGCTTTAGTGATTCTAGCGCACTATGGCGTTATCCTCGATGAAATCAGAGATGCGTGGTGGGCAATGGGGTGGGGAAGGAGGCTGATTCAAGAATTGAACCAAGTTGTAGAAGGTGAATGGAAGAGCCTGCTAGTATGGCCTATGGACAAGATTACCATAGGAAGATGAATACGGATTAGTTGTAGATCTTCCAATTCAACACGCTCATAAATGTATTACTTATGATATTTAGCCCATGACGGGTGCAGTGTTGGTATATCTATCGTGCCATGTTCACCCCCACCTGCCATCGCCGCATCTCTCAAGCGCAATCATCGCCATCAGCCAACCCCTCTGGCAAAATTACAGAGCTCGACGGAACGAAAATCATCTTTTCTAGAAAAACAACGCCAGAATGCTGAACAAGTTCAAATGATGCAAAAAAGACCCCAATGCAAACCCGACACCATCCCAAATCAACCAATGATTTTCAGCTTATACATGCAAGCTTTTTCGCGAATGCGCGCGCCCACGAAATAACACGTCAAAATGAGATATACGAGTTCAGAAAACTCCGCCGCCATGTGGTTATGTAAACGCAAGATACGTGAATGACCAAACTGTTCGTTTCTAGGTATAGCGAACGTAAATATGAGGGGTAGCCACGTTAGTTCACGACTGGCTTGGATGAGGCGGGTTCGACCTTGATGTTGGAGTTCGGTTTGGAACCAGAGGTGTCACTGCTAGCTGCCCTGGCCTTGGCCGCGGCTAAGATCTTGCGGTGCATTTCTTCAAGTGCGCGACCCTGAGGTTTAGGGTCCAGTGGCCACTGAGAAGCAACATAGGTCCTGTAGAACGTTAGTATATAATTCAATATATCAGGTGGGTAAATGGGACTAACCAAAAGCTGGGCCTCAGGGCAGACACGTCCTCGTCTGCCTCTAGACTATCAATGAAGTTTCCAATGGTGACCAACTCGTTCTTCAAGAGATTTGCACGCTCCTTCTGAGACTTGATCTTCTCCTTAGTAGCACCTCCAACTCGTCGGAACGCATCCTTCATTGGTCGGAAGATAACGCGCAACATCTGATCCTGCTCGTGGTTGCTGCTCGAACCGTTCTCGGACTTACGGTGTTTGTGGCGATCAACACGATCATCATCTGCAGCGCTATGCTTGCGTTTGAGATCTGGCTTGTGCCTATGGTCCTCGTGACTCGAACGGCTCCTTTCGTGACGGTGCTCACTCATGCGGTCACGTCCTTCAGATTGGCGATGGGCCTTGCGGATCTGTGGAGCTGGTGACGCAGATACAGAAGCGCTATGCTCGGATCGGCGGATACCATTCTTCTTGTTATTCCGATGGTGATTTTCAACAGCTCGTCGGGCAGCTTGGTCATCAGAGTATCTTGCTTTCAAGACAGACAATAGGTAATCAGCTCGTCGAACAAGATGCACAGCTCCAGGTGACTTTGCCGTTGTATCTTCACCTTGTGTACGCAGCTCCTTTTTGTCTACGCGATGCTCCTCGAGGAAAAGCTTATCTTGTAGCCCTAGATCAGGGTCATCCCGAATATCTGGCCAAGCTCCGTAACCATGGCGGTGAATGCCAACAAGCAACATGCCATCCTCTTTTGCACCCCACTCGCAAGAATAATGTGCAGCCTTTGAAGCCTCTGGAACGCGGAACTTTCCAAAGTCAGAAAATGCTTCAATGACCTCTTTTAGCATCCTCATCTCGCCCGGACGTTCAATTACAGTCTCCGCATTTAAACGCTTCACACCGAGAAAATCGAACAGAACAGCTTTCTTATCCTTCTTGGTAAGGGCCTTGTTAGACTCTCGTTCCTTAGCCTCCTGCTCAGCACTGGCTGCCTTCAGACGCTTATCACTCTCGTCAATGATAGATTGAAGCGTAGCCTTCAACATACCATGGTCGCGGCCCACAAGGCGAGCATCTTTAATCAACTCGTCCGGTCGGTCATCAATGGAACCATAGCGTAGGAAAGCTTTGAAGAGCCATCTAGCTTCCTTCTCGTTAAGTTCTCGCTTCGGATCTATCTTGTCGGCCTCCTTGAGCTCGAGTTCCTCTTGTTTGGCTAGGTCTCGCTCGCGCTTCTTCGCCAAACGTTGTTCACGTTCCTGTTCAGCAGTGGCCTTCAATGCAGCTTTTCGGGGCGCATTTTCTTCGACGACCCTCGCCAAGTACTCTTCATGAGCCTTCTTTTCTTCCTCGGCTTTAATTCCCTCTAGCTGATCCTTCGGGATAATGTCATCCCATTCGAGGTCGAGTTTCACGTCGGTGTATTCAAAGCTTCTCAAGAAGTCCTCTCCTCCGTCTGCGACCATACCCTCAGGAACTTCCGTCTGGTGCTCTTCGGCATTTTCAAGAATAGAGTCGATATCCAATTCCTCTAATTTCTTTTGATTGCCGGACTGTTCAAACATCTTTTGACCTCGCTTCTTAAGAATGCGTGAAATATCGTCTGAGGATTTTGGTTCTTCAATCTTCCCAGCTTTCTGTGCCTTCTCGCGCAGTTGGTTCATTTCCTTGTCTGTGACACCACGCTGAATGGTGATGAATTCTAGCATGAGTTTATTTCGAGCGCGCTCAAGAATTTCTTCCTCGACGGTTTCTTTAGAAAGCAGTCGATAAACACTAACTGGCCGCTTTTGTCCAATTCGATGGGCACGTGCCATAGCTTGAAGATCCGCCTGCGGATTCCAGTCAGAATCGAAAATGATTACAGTATCTGCAGTCATGAGATTGATACCGAGACCACCGGCACGTGTTGAGAGTAAGAAGCAGAAGTCCTGGCTGTCGTCTGCGTTGAAATGATCAATGGCCAGTCTTCTTGGGCCAGAAGCCATGGTACCATCTAGTCTTTGAAAAGCGTGCCCGCGTAATTGCAAGTAGTCTCCAAGGATGTCAAGCATTTTTACCATTTGACTGAAAATCAGAACACGGTGGTTGTCCTTCTTGAGCTTTGTCAAGAGTCGATCCAAAAGCATCATCTTGCCGCTGCTAGCAATGAGTCCCTTCAGCATGTCCTCGCGCCTGTCTCCGCCTTTCAAAATTTTATCCTCGGCATTGGGGAACATGTATGGATGGTTACTGGCCTTCTTCAATTCCATCATGATGTTGAGAAGAGATTGCTTTTGGCCCTTTGAACCTTCGTTGAGTGCGGCGTAGTTCCGAGTCAAAATGTTTTTATAATACTCCAATTGTACATCGGATAGTTCAACTCGGATGATCTTCTCAGTCTTTGGAGGAAGATCATTCTCAACCTTCTGCTTTGTCCGGCGCAAAATGTAGGGCTGAATCTTAGTCGTCAATGCCGCAATCTTTTCTCCCGCTGCTTCAGAGGTCAAGTCCATATCGTCCTCAATATCAACCTCGCCTGGCATCAAGAAATCCATGAGCGCGGAAAGTTCGCCGAGTGTGTTTTGCACTGGAGTACCAGTAATGAGCAGCCGGCTGGGAGTTTTGAAATCCAAAAGCCTCTGATAGAGTTGAGACTCTCTATTCTTGAGACGGTGTGCTTCGTCAACCGCCATGAATTGCCACTTGATCTGTCCCAAGAAGTTGGCATCAGCCAAGATGTATTCGTAAGAAGTGAGCAAGACATTGAACTTTGGCTTGCGAACATCTCCGTCGGACAAAAGCTCGCAGTCTCGTATGATGCTGCGGGACGACTCTTTGCCGTTGTACACGACGTAGTTAGTGTCTGGTGCCCAGAAATCAAAGGTATCGCCCCAGGCTGGCATTGTTGACAAAGGGACGATGACCAAGAATGGGCCATTCTGATTTCGGTCATGCCGCAGCCAACTCATAAACGAAACTGTCTGCACCGTCTTTCCGAGACCCATCTCGTCGGCGAGAATGACATTTTTATTCTTGGACCAATTGTACGCAAGGAAATTGAGTCCTGTGATCTGGAAATCTCGAAGCTGGCCACCCTTGATATATGATGGTTGTTCGCGGATAGGAACATGTGAACGCCGCGTATTCGGATTGGATTCAGACTTATCTGAAGTCAGTGTTTGCGAAGTGCGGTTTAAATACCCGTCGATTTTATCTTGAGCGATTTCGCCAATGAGTGTCTCCGATTCCCACGTACACGATTCGTAGTAGAGGCTTTTCCATTTGACGTAATATTCCGCTCCTCCGTCATCTCCATCTCTAACACCGATGACTCTCTCAACCTTGGTATAGTCTAGTAGAGCATCGGCGTCTCGTTCTCGGTCCAGCATCCATTTCTCCTTTTCTTCAGGTTGGACATCAGGGTCAGTTGCAAAATAAACGTCTTGTAAGACAACCTTCCGATAATAGTTCTCCAGCCGTCGGTGACCTCGGACAGTGCCTAAGTACGCTGCATCCTCCCATGTGGCATGGTAGTATGACTTCCCTTGCCATTTAACGTAATACTCAAAGTCATCACGTGTTGAGCCCGACTGACTGATGTCGACACCGTCCTTCGGCCTGTGTTTGAGGACAACTTCGATGTAAGGAGAATTGTCCTCATATCCCTCAAGCGCTTGGATGGGCGTCATCATCTCCGAGTCTTCCTCCTCAGCTTCACTTTCTTGGTATGCCCCAGCGGAGACCTGTGCCGCGCGACGATTGCTCCATCTGGCAGCAGGTACTGGTAGTGAGTCCTGCTGCCGGCGTCGGTTCTTCTTTGTTAGGCTTCGGGCACGGGAGCCGCCATATGTGTCGGATTCGGAATCATTGGATGCTGATCGAAATATTGGGGTTTCTCGTTTGGAAGCTAGAACGACGAGTATAAGCAACGGCGGCGGTAGGGGTAGATGGATAGAGCTTACTTGGTCGAGATTTTTCTGCTTTCCGCCTCTTTCGTGGTTGTGACGGAGCAGCGTCCGAAGCAGACGCATACGGATCTTCATCATCATCGTCATCGCTATCAATCTAAAAATTTTTAGCATACATGTTCTGGTATTGAAGGTTGGAGATGTCTCACGATGGTGCGATGCTGGACAGGTCGGCCCTGGTAAAGTCGCGTTAAAAGTTAGTCCCACAGGCAGTTCGGCATTGATACATACACTTCTGCGCAATCCATATAACTCCGGATTGGCTTTTATATGCTCATCGTCCTCTATCCCCAATTTTCTCTTTGTTGGGCGCCGTGAATCGTGAGATGACGAACGGTCGATGCGCGGATGACGATGGGCTGTTGCCTGTATGCTATCTTCTACATCGAATTCATCATTGTCGGACCCCTTGTCGTTGTCATCTTCTGATTCATCGGAAGGTTCGGTGTCCTCGTTGGCGAAATCGGATTGGTGATGTGGTGTGCTCGACGGCGACGGCGAGGCTGCTGCCGCTGGGGCTTCACGTACTTCGGATAGGTCACTTCCCGACTCGTCTGAAGCAGCATCGTTTGCGACCGATATATCCCCAACAGGCGAGTGATATCCATTGGACATTGGGATCGAAGTAGTCGTGTCCATATTTCCTGACGGCGACGAGCTGCCTGCTATAAGACGGTAGTGTCAGCATAAATTGAACTTCCAAATGAAGCAATCAGCACCGGGTTAACACGGTGCAGTGCGTCTGCTATCTGCGACTGTAAATCAATGTGCACAGCCTCTAAAACGCATCTAAATGCCTTGATATCCTCGCCGGCGCATTGCATTCGATGATATATCAGAATGAGGCTGATCAGTTGCTTTCGGGGTAGTGGACACACGCGCTCCCTAAGCGCCCGCTCAAGTGAGTACAAAATCTGATAGGGGCCCCAGAGAGTGTGCACGCATCGACTCGGACGCTTCTACATGTTCAAAAACCTGAACAATGTAGCTGTATAGAAGTCGGCATAACTATGAGCGGGCGGAAGGCAGGGTGATAGCCCGGGAGCAACTGGAGCACAATAAGGCAGCAAAAGAAATTTGGCAAAGAATACTTACAAGCCATAATGAAAAGGCCCCCCAGGCAGCTTAATCAAGAGGTATTATCCGTCAATGACTGGTGGAATTGGTGGTTGTCGTACATGAAGGAGACGTTGGCTTCATTCACAGTAAAGACCGTGAAGCTGGACTGGACTACTCAGTGGTTACATTGAACATGAAGACTCGCTTACACCGGAATTAGCGCGGGCCGTTTCACACGAATGAGCACAGATCAAAAGGATTTTGTCATCGCGGGGACCCACGCTACCACCAAACAAATCTCGAAGTCACAAAACACGACAATTCTCCAAAATCGAATATAAAATAATTTTGGTCGCTTTGCCACAAATATTCGAAGTTGTCGTTGAAACAAATCGGGGCCCCAACACATCAAATACCCGGCTCATTTGAGTGGCTCTTAAGCCGGAGAAACCAAGATGTCTGATAAACTTACCAGGTATGCCACTCCGCTGTTCAATACTCAAGAAGCATAAAAACCAGACAACCTGCTTGGTACTTCTGGGCTGTCTTATTGTGATATATACTGATTGTTTGATTTATGTAGAATCGCGATCATCAATAGCGACAAGGTGCGAAACATATTGCCACCATGGCTACCCCACTACTACCCCGCGTTGAAGTTTAAGGGATCATAAATGCTAATTAAGCCTGTCGCATACAGTGCAAGCCGAAGGTATATACATGTGTTCGAAAGATAGTGGCATGGAACTAATGATATAAATAGAAATGTAGGCAAGAGTGCAAGAAGTCGTGCCCTGTTGTTCGCAGTGGTAAGCTCTGTATCGAAGTCGACTCTTCATCGAAAATCGCCTTCATATCCGAGACACTCTGCATAGGATGTGGTATTTGCCCCAAGAAGTGCCCATTCGGCGCAATCAACATCATCAACCTGCCGACCAACCTCGAGTCTCAAGTTACCCATCGTTACTCCGCGAACAGCTTCAAGCTCCATCGCCTGCCTATGCCAAGACCCGGACAGGTGCTCGGTCTTGTGGGAACGAACGGTATCGGAAAGAGTACTGCACTGAAGATCCTGAGTGGAAAGCTCAAGCCCAACCTCGGAAGATTCGAAAACCCCCCAGACTGGGAAGACGTCATCAAATATTTCCGTGGTTCGGAACTACAAAGTTGGTGTTATCCTGCTAGAATGGATGAGGCAATGTTCTGACCAAGGCACAGACTACTTCACGAAGCTCCTCGAAGACGATCTCAAGGCTGTCGTAAAGCCCCAATATGTCGACCAGATCCCCAAGGCTGTTCGGGCACCCGACAAGTCGGTCCAGGCCTTGATCGAGGGCAGGTCTCAGATGGACAACCTCAAGGAAGTCTGCGATGTTTTAGGTGAGCGGATATATTCATTTATCTTGATTATGTGGTGCTAATTACATACAGAGTTGAACCATGTTATGGATCGTGATATCAACCTCCTTTCCGGAGGAGAGCTTCAGCGTTTCGCCATCGGAACTGTGTGTGTCCAGGATGCGGATGTCTACATGTTCGACGAGCCGTCGTCCTACCTGGATGTTAAGCAGCGTCTGAGTGCAGCCAAGATCATCCGCTCCCTCCTCAAATCATCTAACTACGTTATTTGCGTCGAGCACGATTTGTCCGTGCTGGATTACCTTTCCGACTTCATCTGTGTGCTCTACGGTCGCCCAGCAGTGTATGGTGTTGTTACTATGCCTGCATCGGTCCGCGAAGGCATCAACATCTTCCTCGATGGCCATATCCCAACCGAGAACTTGAGGTTCCGTGACGAATCGTTGACTTTCCGCATCGCAGAAGCCGGAGACGAATTCATCGTCGATCGCTCGCGCGCTTTCACATATCCATCCATGGAGAAGACGCTAGGAAACTTCCATCTTACAATCGACGATGGTGACTTCACGGACTCGGAAATTATTGTGATGATGGGAGAGAACGGAACGGGAAAGACTACATTCTGTAAGATGCTGGCTGGTGCTACAAAGCCAGATGGCAACGGAAAGGTCCCCGATATGAAGATCAGCATGAAGCCCCAAAAGATTACACCAAAGTTCGACGGCAGTGTTCGCCAGCTGTTCTTCAAGAAGATCAAGACTGCGTTCCTCTCTCCCCAGTTCCAGACTGATGTTGTCAGGCCATTGAAGCTGGATGATTTCATTGACCAGGAAGTGAAGAACCTGTCTGGAGGAGAATTGCAGCGTGTGGCCATTGTCCTTGCCCTTGGTATGCCGGCTGATATTTACCTAATCGATGAGCCGTCTGCCTACCTTGATTCCGAGCAGCGTATCATTGCTGCTCGCGTCATTAAGCGATTCATCATGCACTCCAAGAAGACCGCCTTCGTCGTGGAGCACGATTTCATCATGGCAACCTACCTCGCCGACCGTGTCATCGTCTTCGACGGTGAGCCAGGAATTGAGGCTCGCGCTCACACCCCCGAGTCTCTCCTTACCGGTTGCAACAAGTTCCTCAAGAACCTTGATGTTACCTTCCGTCGTGACCCGACTAACTTCAGGCCACGTATTAACAAGCTGAACTCTCAGCTGGACCAGGAACAGAAGTTGAGTGGAAACTACGTAAGTATTATCCATCCGTATGCCCAACAAATGTGCTAATAAACTGTAGTTCTTCCTGGATGAAGATAAGAGTTGAAAAGGGCACTCTATATAAAAACACACCGGCTTTAGATGCATCATTTGGCGTTACTGGGTTGGCATCAGGAGCGGTATTACATAGAGGGGGATCTCCTGGGTTGGCTGAGGAGGAAGAAGTTAACGAAGAAGACGATCCGGATGATTAACGATGGCGGCGGCACTCTATCCCCTGTTGCCTGGTCCTACACTGGTAGCAGTTCTCTTTACTGCACATGGTATAGATTGAGGGGCAATGGATCAAGCGGATGAGTGCCGTCTGGGTGGTGATATAAAGCTAGCATTGGGAACAGAGGAACTTCACTTCTCTATTGTTGGCATAGTCATTCATATTAAGTATTGAAACGACCTGAGCCCGAAATGGATTCATCTACGGCTTTAAAACTAGTTCATCGAATAAAAGCAAAGAGATACGATATACACACCATATGTCCCTTGACTTTCTGATAGTGACTTTGATATCTCTTCTGGCGCCGCTAAATATTGGCTTGAATCGAACTGTCAAGTGGCCGAGATTATCGTGTTAGGCCAAAAAGTTAACTTGGTACGTACAGGTCTTGTACAATGCCTTTCGATGGCATGTTAGCACACTACTCTTCTTCGATCTCGCCCTCTTCGCTTCCTGAGTGTACGGCGGTGTCCTCCTTCGGTGGCACGGTTGCGGTTGGCGTTTTAGCCTTTACGGCGCGATCGCGTGCGGGAGACTCTCGTGGCGGCGTCCTTTCTCTCCTGGTCCTCTATAGAAATATTATGTTAGGACAATGTTCTTACTTTATCACAAGTGATGTTAGGTGGGATTGCGAGAGTTGTAATAGCCATTCCTCCAATCTTTCGATATTAACCGAGAGTCTCTTTGACCCCAGCCCCTTTGACTACAACAACAACTATTGTTTGAAGCCTCACGAGTACTACTCTGAAGATCTTGTTGGACAAGCATAGTTACTGCTCGTACGGGGAGTAAAGACGACCGAAATCGTGGTTACGATGAGCGCGGTTATTAGAAAATGGACGAACCTTAGTATCCCTTTTGCTACCACCACTTTCAAGGTCACTGTCAGCCCTTCTACGTCTGACCGAACTCGGCTTCTCATCGCCATAGGGCAACTCATCAATGCTACCCCTTGGATCACCTCTCCTCCTATAGAGCCTCTCGCGGTCGTCGTCTCGCTCTCTCTTGTCGCGGGGATCCCTGTCGTGGCGATCAAGTGGATCATCTCGTCGGCTGCGGTGAGACCTATCAAAGTCGCGGTCCCTTTCAGACCGATCGCTGCCTCGGCGAGCAGGTGAGAGTAGAGTGTCTGCAACGTTACCTTTGCGATAGTTCTTCTCACGATCGGCGATAGCCTTGCGCCTATCCGCTTCATATGCATCAGGTTCGGGGCTGCGGCTTGGCCTAGCATGGCGCCCGCCATTGCGGTGAGATCTCTCACCCCTATCCCTGTCAATTCTTTCTCTTTCCCTCTCTCTATAGCCAGATCTCTCAATAGAGTCCCTGTCACGGCGCTTGGCTCGATCTCTCTCATCGTCTTCCTTGTCTTTCAGACGGCGTATAACCTTATCGAACGCAGAACGTCGCAGATCATCAGTGGGAAGGGCAAGGTACTCTCCTGATCGCTCAATGCGCGGCTTGATTTTCTCATAGGTATCGTCCACCTTGATTGGAGGCTCCAGATGCTTCATGTAGGAGCGCAGGTCGTCTACAGCACGGCGTTGTTTTCGCTCCGCCATGTGTTTGTCGTCTTCATTTCGACGAGATACCTTCTCATGTAGCTATAATCTGTTAGCAAAACACAGGGAAAGTTGAAGACCTTGATTCAACTCACCCTTCCAAATATCAAAGACAGAGCGTCTCGATCGATGTTAGCAGTACGTCGGTCTGTTTGCATAAGGGTAAGGAATTCCTCAAAGGTGGTCTTCTGCTGTATCTCAAAACGTTTGTCCTGCAAGACGTTAACAAAGGTAATTTTGACGGATAAAGAGGGGGTTACGAACATCCAACACATCCAATATATCATTTCGAGTTCCGCGCAAGGCTCTTTCCTCTTCTTCGACGACATCCCAAAACAAATCCAGTGGTGTAGAGCCTGGTTGACCGAGCATGTTGGTGTACCTTTCGTCAGATTGAACTAAGGGGTATACTTGACTCCATTTGGCCCCGGCCTTGATCTTTCCAGCTTTCCTCAAGTCATTCAACAGGTCAATGAATCGATCACGGTTCTGGCGCTCTCGTCTCGATTTCTGGTTTTTCTGCTGTTGGCGAGCGTCGTTGAATGTTCTCTCCAGAGACTTGATATGATTCTCGAAAGCGGTCAACATATCAGATTTCGTGAGTGTCTTAAATTTCTCATCACCTTGGAATCGCTCATTTGATTGGATGATACCTTGTGCCTCTGCCCACCTAGTGTATGGTTCCAAGTTAAGGACATTCATGATCTCGACGAGCTCGTCCATAGCGGCCCTGCGAGTTGAAGCCTCGCGCTCCATGTTCATCTTCTTTAACTCAATAATATAATCTTCGAAGAGTTGGCGTCGTTCATTGTCGTCGTCTGTGGATCGAAAGATTGTTTCGCCTTCGATGATAGGCCTAGCAGTCTTCCAGCGCGTGTAATGCTTGATTTCAGGGTGACTTCGCAACATAGTGCTAAAATCCGTACGAAGCTTCGCAAGGCGCTCTTTCGCCCGATCCTTCTCTTCCAGACGCACTTCAACAGCGAATTTCTCAAATGCCGCCTTGCGATCCTTTGGATCCTTCAGAGCTCTGTATTGTGGGTCTTTGATAATCGCGCGCATGGCTTCTTCCCAAGTCCAATCCGGTCTCACCCCGCTACGTCGGAGAAGCTTCAAAAACGCTGCTTCTGCTTCTTCGAAAGTCGAGTAATCAGGGTCGGTATTTGCGGGCACAAACACTTGGGCTCGGCTGCCATTGATATCGTTGCCATATGCGATCTGACGAGCTTCCCCGACGGGCTCTCTGTCGCGTGGCTGGTCGTACTGTGAGAAACCTCCTCCGGCAACAAAGGTCGGCGCACTAAATAGAACGAATCAGCGTATATAATATAGATCATAGGAAGTGTAACTTACGATGGTGCCGCCGCTTGCGCAGGAACAGCTTCTTTCGCAAGCGCATCTTTGAAGACCGCTGGCATCTCCCAAGAGCTCTGCTTGCTTTCGGTATTATACCAGTATTTCCGGCCACCTTCTGCAGTATATTCCTTCCATGGTTGATCGGCAAGAGCGCGCTGATTTATGTTAGCTGATTTCCATGCCAAAATGCCGTTGTTTATCCTACCTCCACTACGGTCATGAGCTCCTCAGGCTTGGTCCACTGGGTCGCTTTGGTGATTGTGTTGTAGTAATACACTCGCCCTTCAGCATTGCGCGCCTCTTGCCAAAGCCCCGGAGGGGCTGCATGCCCATTGATGCCATTCATTATTCCTGTTGAAGTTGATGGAACGACGAAGTGGAAAATGTTAGAATACCAAAAGTATTTGAAGGTCGCGCGCGCTAGTGGTCTGGAAGGTCAATTTGCCGCGTCGGACGCCTTGGGGTGTTATCCAATCAAGATTGTGATATGGCAATAGCCACCGTGCCAGGAACATAAAGGAGAGGCGCGACAAATGCACTTTAGATTCACTAAAAGCCACAACTAACGCCCGAAATTAATTCAAACGACCTTGGCGAGACTGGGAGCATAAATTTGCGGAATTCATTTATGTTTTGTTTGAGGTCAGCTTACCGACTTCAGGCCTCTCCTGTATATATATTACAGGGAGAGGGGTATATAAGCTTTGAGAATCGATATGTCTGACGATGACCAGCCGCAGAGGTCTCGTGGCAGCTTGGAATTTGTGGAAACTTCAATTATTCAGACAATTGTCCCAGAGTTCACAGAATTAAGTCTTGAAGAGGGCCTGCGGACTTCACTTGCAAAAAATGGCGATGTAGAAGCGGCTCTGCAGGACATGGCCCTGAGACAAACCGTATTCTTTGGTGAGTAAACGTGTGGCTCATGGAAACTTTATATCTTACTTATCACTAGATTATAGATGAAATATTGAATGTCTATGTTGTCTTACAGACACCACATCTGGATGAAAGGGCTGTCCATCGATACCTTGACCGGCTGGTGGTCACGTTGGATGCTAACGTTGTCAATGCACAGTCGGATCCACAAGGCCAAGCTGGCCATGAATTGATTTATTCTGGATCAAATGATCAGCTTAAAGAACCACCAGTTATCATTAAAAGCCCAGGGGAGGACGATAAAACGAGTCTATTGGTGGTCTGGAAGTTTCCCGTCACTCTTACAAGGCCTGGCAGGCTGAGACTCCAAAGCCCTTCTGTGGTATTTTCAATTTCCGCAAACTTAAAAACAGCAGAACAGCTGCAGGCGAAGATTAGGCAGAATGAATACCTGCCTAGCCAGATGCCTTCTGGTATCAACCTCTTCGAGTCCTTTAACGGAGATCCAGCTCTTGGAGATGCTATACCTCGTCTGTCTGCTCTACGGGTCTCACGGGTTAAACCAGTCACACCAGGAGAGACAGATTTTCTCAGTCCATTGAGGATAGCGCCGGCGCGCCCTCTTAAGATATTACCTGCATTCCAACTACGAGCACGCTATGCAAGGCCAAATAACACGCATAGCAACCCTTGCATTTTTGCCTCTTTAGACATAGAGGCCACCCCATGGGCTGGCAACTCTCTCACTCTGTCACAAGTTAACTTCAAGCTTCTCGACGGAACCACAGAGGATCTGAATACTGCCCCTGATATGGCACTTCCTATGGATTGCCTCCCAAAAGACGACATCACCTTAGTATACCGCCTCTCACGCTCTCCTCTAGAGCAATCTTCGTCCCCAATAAAGCCGCTGCACATCACCGTCACTGGTATTGTCTGTGTCTCACCCAGTTGCCTGCCAAAAATCACCATGGTCTGGTCCACAAGCGTTGACTTCACACCGCCTGTGAATCCCGGATTCGGAAACCCCAGCGCAACCATCCAGCGCGACCACCGCCCAGCACAGCTGAGCATATCCTCGAACTACGAGGCCTTGAACACATCACTTGCCGCATCCCGGCCCGATGCCCTCCCCGCAATCGAGTTCACAACCAAACACCAGCGCTCTCTCTCCGTCCCCGACTTTGGCGTCACCATGACTTTCACCGCCCCAACAACCACAATCTACCAAGGAGACTTCTTTACCTGGACCGTCTTCGTGGTGAACCGCTCTGATCATCCGCGCAAGCTGGCACTCATCCCCATCGCAAAGCGCAGAGCCCAATCATCTTCGCAACACCGCGCCCCGACTAACCGGCCTCTCTCAAGCTCCTACAACCAGCAAAAGGGAGCCTCTGGCGGCGCCAACACCGACATCGCCGATGCAGTACTCGATGAGAATATCCTATACGCCGCGCAGAAGGGCGCTGGCATCGAGTGCGCCGACATCGTATGCTACAGCACCGATGTGCGTGTTGGCCCCCTGGCACCAAGCGCGTGTCACATGACCGAACTGCGGTTTATGGCGCTGCAGAGCGGGGTGCTGGGACTGGAGGCGGTGCGTGTTGTGGATCTGGGGACACAGGAGCATGTCGACATCAAGGATCTGCCGAGTGTAGTGGTTTCTGGGGCTAAATAAATATATCATTGTAAATAGCTGAGGTTAAATCCACCTACTACCTACTCCACCAAGATTTCGCTTCAAATGTTTCCGCTCGAGTTACCCCTGTGATTTCCAAATAATGTCTAATGCAATACTCCGCGCGCCCTAATACGCCAAAATGTCATGTCTCATTGTAACCAATCAACTCCGTTAGCCAAAACATGAAGGTATAACCGCAGCTTCCCAACTGCACGTCATGAACTCGCAAGGCTACCTCTACCCGAGCAGCCCCTTCTGTCAAGACGTGATTATCTTCATAGCGCACTCGACGGATTATAATAACTCGGGATCAAGCCCAGGTAGTCATCAATGCCATCTAGGCCATTGCTCTCTAGGCTCTCCATGAGTTCTACCTGCTGGCTATAGCTCAAGCTTCCCGAACGGTCATTCTGCATCTCATAGTCTTGGTCGGCATACACTTGTGGCCCAAAGTTGTATGTCGGCTGGATGAAGTAGTTGGTCTCATCCATATTGTTAAAACCTTGCTGGGTCGCTGTGGGTCCCGCGGCTTGCATTGGCAACGTGGTATTTGGAACAGGAACAGGACCCCACTGAGGTGGCAGTGGCTGCTGCTGTTGCTGAGGTTGCTGTTGCTGAGGTTGATGCTGCTGCTGTTGTTGCTGTTGTTGCTGTTGCTGCGGTTGCGATTGGGATTGCGGTGGGTGAGGCTGTTGCAGTTGGATTTGGTCTGGCTGAGGCTGATACGGCTGTGGTTCCTCTTGCCCATACTCAGGAGGAAAGTAACTGAAGCGTCGATCTGTGGAGCGAGTCGATGGCTGCATGAAAATGGAGTTTGATCGAAACGTAGGATGCGGTCGCTGAAACTGAACGTTCTGGTGATATTCGTTTGCTGCTGTATTCTCGGGAGACTGGTTAAACACGTAGCTAAACGTAGGAGCTGGCTCTTGTGAGTTCTGAGAATACGCCATAGATGGCGCAGTAAGATTTGAGTGGTCGGAGAACGGGGAGGACATGGATTCATTAACTGAGGCAGGCGAGTTTGCCGATAGCGACGAGGAGGAGTCGGAAACTCTAGCACCGTCATACGACTTGAAACATGCTCGCCCAAGTCGTTCGTAAAGCTCAGACGCAGGTTTGCTACCAGGCCATCGGTCCGTACAGCGGACCATCACACTAACCGCTAACTCGAGGAGTTCTTCAAGCTCTTCTTTCGGGTGCTGACTTCTCACTTCCGGATACGATATTGACCAGAGAAGAGTATTCACAGCCATAAACAGACTCTGGAGGAAGATCCAAGTTACATCCACAGAAGGGTTATCCATCTGACGGTGCTGCATCTTGATGTTGTATGCCGAAGCTTCGTAGCACATAATAGCGCCACGAATAGATGGCTTTGGGACTTGAGGAGATGGGCGGAAGAGGAATACGATCATGGTGTTAACTTTCCCAGTAAACCTGCGAGAAGGGTTAGCAAATATACGAAACGATGCAAAGAAAATATGACATACCAAGGCTTGCTCCAGTCGGGTTTCTCAGGGGCTGCATCTAGCCAAGATTGAAGTTTTTCCTCCATCTGAGCGAACCAAGGATGCGAGTCGTTTTTTGGTTCAGATCGTTTCCTCTGGTATAGTACTCGACGTATTTCAGCCTGTAACAAACGCATCTTGAAGAAATGTATAGCCATGACTTTCTTTTCCGATATCTCGTTGCTAACGATCCCACCTGATGTGATGTGTTCATCGTCGACCGTGGCAAAAAATCCGACGTCGACATGGTCTTGACCAGTGGCGTATCCATTGGGGCGACCAAGACTATGCGCCAATCCAAACTCCATGGAGAGCACAATCCATGATAAGCGTCTCCTCATGTCCATCTGTAGCGGATCAACCTGGCCAAGAGACACTCCTTGAACAATGGTCTTCTCTTCTGTGAGGCCCAACTGCTGGCATAATCTCGTTGCAAGACCAACGATGTAGTATATCGGTGTCTTAGTTGGTGTCAAGAGAGAATATTGTGCAATCAAGACCAGGCATTGCAGTGTTCTCAAGTCTTTTGGCCTCACCACTTCATCAACGCTTTGCATGGCAGCCAAGTAGTAACTATCCGCCAGGCCTGCATATTGCGGATCAAGCTTCTGTATGCTGATAGCCAAGACTATTCGAACAATGAAGTTTTTATGCGGGTCAGTATCGCCAGCATAAACTTCATTGCATTCTTTAAGAAATGTAGGCTCGTGTAATGTAGGAAAAAGATATTGAGCTGAGGATGATTAGTCGTTATTCATTGAATGAAGTGAGCGATTTAATGACTGACCTTTTTGGTTGAAGACTTCTATGAGCTTATCAGTTACCTCACGATTTGGCAATCGATCTGCTGGAATGGCACTGATCATAGGATATGACTTCGTTCTCTCTGGGATGGACTCCGGAGAATGGCCCGCTCGTCGATTGCTTATCTCCGGCACAAGTTCACGAATGCTCCTGGAATCCGTGTAGCGCCTAGCTTCCTCCATTACCAATCGTGTCATGGCAATACCGCTCGAGGGACCAAGATATCGTGGTGTCTCATCGTCTTCCTCCAATCGAACGAGGCCTCCGGGGCGTATCGAATCCTCCGTCCTAAGTTGAGCATCATCATCGTCAACATATCGTCCTAGTTCTAGTTGTAGTGCGCGGACTTTGTCCTGGAGGCGGATCACATAAGTTCGGGATATCTTCTTATTCTTCGTAGTGTCATAGTATTCGCAAATAGAGCCCTTCCGTTCGCAGGGCAGGCACTTCGGAAGGGTTGGGTCGCATCGTGTCTTTCTCTATCGGTGCATTAGTAAACGGCAACATGAAGGCGTACCGTCGCTCTATCAAGCTGTACTAACCTGGCGGCATCGGCAACATGCGGCTAGGGTGTGCGCAATTCTTGGTGAGTTCGAGTTCCCATCGCTCTCATGGCTGCTCTCCCTCGCGCGAGGGGTTCGAGCCTCTCTCGCCTTGCTCACCGACCCTAGGCCCTGCCGAAAAGCTTCGGCTACATCCATTTGCTCCGGAGCTCAGAGTATATTATTTGCTGGTCGCGAGGAGACTACCACGCATGCTGGGGCGACTTCAGCGATGGGCAGTCTGCTCTTTCTGGAGAAACTGTGCCTCCAAACTGCTAACCAGCCGAGGCTCTGGAGTCGAATTGTTCCGGGGTTGATGCGAAATGTGAAGACGACCGGTTAATTTGCGATTGAGATTCGTCGTTGGTCATCACATTCCTTTGTGGCGCATTTCATCTTCGCTGGGTATGTGCGGCCATAGAAGGAAGTAGTGACCACTCGAGTAACTGACAGAACTGCAGTCGTGTTTGTGGAGGGGAACCGTCCCGCAACAGAGAGATGGAGGTTAGAGTGGTGAGGGGGGTTTTACAGATTCGACGATGATCTGCCGACCGAAGAATAATGTCAAAATTGTACTGTGCTATATACAATACAAATATGAATGCACAGCACAGTCAGCCAAAGTTACAGTACATTAGGGATTTACTGTCTCCAGAGCACCCTCCTACTACCGCACAGTGCTCAAATGTTAAGCGCCGAGGTGGTTGGCCTATAGAGAGCGTGACCCGCATACCGCACAACTAAAGGTTACGCCCTTTACATCTGGGGTTCAAATGAAGCAGGTACTTGTCCATACAACCAACCTGTGGAATATCGCTAAAAAAGACAATGTGGACCCCGTATTGACTTGCTGATTTTGCCTGTTGACATGCATGAAGACGTGCGAAAAGCAAACAAGTAGAAGTACCATCTGGGTACCATCCGTCCTTGGCTCCAATCCACCCGCACGGGCGGCGGCAGAGTTAAGCCTAGAACACCAAAGGAGTTAAGTGCACAACATCACCTTGCTGCAACTCGTCGTATCATTTGCTTCCCCTCTTCCCCCCACTTACTTAGCACTGAGTTGGACGGAAACATCTCCATCTCCATCCTGCACGTCTTACTTTCTTAAACAGCTTCTGCGCCGGCCCGGAAAACCCTCATTTCTTCTGAAAGCGTCGGGCGTCGGGCCCTCGGGAAGGCATTATGCATCGGTATAATGCCCTTGATTCGCCATTGTTAAGGGTCTCTCGGCCAGTAGCCGCGTGCTCAAGATGTGAGTTCAGGAACCAGGAGTTTAATATGGTCCTAATTTTTTCATAGGCCGCGCAGCAAAGATCAAGGCATGTGCTCTGTAGGTGTATTAGAGGTTTGCTACTTACACTCGTTAGTGTGACGGCAAACTCCCCGCGTGTACGGCCTGTGAAAAGACAGGCAGAGAGAATGAATGTTCAAGCTCCAATGACCAATTTGCGAAGGGCAAAGAAAGGAGGTAAGTTATAGTGGGGAACTGGGCTGCCGGAGGTATATACTTATGAATATCAAGCTATGTTGCATCTCTTGAGTCGAGAGTAGAGAAGCTCGAAAAGCGCATACAATATGCGAAGTTAAGAAAGGCATCTGTCACAATGCACGAAGGCGATAGCCCGCCTATGACGCCTCCCGATCGAAAAGACTCACTGGCTGCTATTCGTGCGGCCATCCAAGGAAAGGCTGCCCGGCGGCGGGAGGCAACCGATGTCAATGAACTTGTGTCGGACTTTGGGTTCATGTTTGACCTCCTTGTCCTACCCAACGTTGACCCTGCCCCTAACTTGTTTTAGGACTGTCAATGCCACCATGCGAGATTTCGATACGAAAACTACTAGCTTAACCTTTGCGAGGCTTATTTTGGCAGCTTCTCTCAATGAGCCGTTGCCAAGGCTGAAGAACTCACAAATGCCTTCGAGGCAGACTGCTATGGGGCTACTTCAATATTATCTGGAAAACGTGCTGTCCCTGTTCCCGGCATTTCCAGAAACTGCCCTCTTTAACGCCCTGGATGCGGTCTACCAAGAAAACCCACAACATGTTGACGACTTCGACTATTGGATACTATATATGGTTTTGGCCATAGGTTCTATGTGCCAGTCCCGCAGTAGCACAGATACGTACTACAAAGATGGCGTTGATATGGTTGTGCGAGCACTCAAATTTGCTGACCACGTTTTAATGCCCGGCTATCCTCAACAGATCCAAGCTTTAATCCTGCTTGTGCAATATTCCACGTTAGACCCGGCACACTTTGACAGCTGGCAATTGATAGGTTTCACTTGCCGAGCTGCAGTTGACTTAGGCTTTCACCAAGATCCACCAAAGGAGCAACAGATTGACAAGAAATCTCTTCAACAACGACGCAAAATATTCTACTCTGCATATGCTCTTGACAGGTAACTTATCTGCCATAAAATACATACATGTTTATGCTAAGACAATATAGATCTATCAGCATGGTTCATGCACGGCCATTTTCCTTCACGGACGATGCTATCTCTGTAGCATTCCCAGCAGACCTTTCCTCGACGAGTGGTGACCCTGAAAGCCCAATTTCGAAGCTGCCGGCCCTCGATGCGTCACTCCTCATATTCCAGCTACGGAAAGCTCAATCCACTTGGTACCAGGAACTTTTCCAGTCGAGTCGGGACCCTCTTCACCATTCATCTCAATATCTCTGGCAGATGTGCTATGAAATGCGTACCTGGTCCGAAAACCTACCAAAACATCTTCCTCCGGCTACACGAGAACTTTTTGACTTAGAACTCCTCTACAGCTATGTCTATTGTTTGGCGCCTTCGTGCCGATTCCCGTCTGTGTCAGAATTGGGCAAGACGCTCATATTCGAATATTGCATATCTTACATTCAAAAGCTACTACCTATCGCCAGAGACCCGATAAATACCGCATTCTACACATATCATGACGCCCTCAGAGTTTACTTTATTGGAAGCCAGTTCATTGCCGTGCTTTCTGATAACCTTCACGCACTCCTGCAAGGGATCATCCCATTTATAAATACCGCTCCTGGAGGGCCACCTCCACCCCCAATCCCAAATATGGGCCGCACGGATAACATTAGCCGGAGTATTATCTGTATTGAGCAGATTATTGAGGCACTAAAGACCTATGGTGAGCGTTGGGACGACTCGAAAGCGCTCAAGTCTAGTTTCGAGGCACAATCAATAGGAATGCTTGGTGAGTTATGCAGGAGGCAAGAAGAGCAGCGCCAGCAACAGGAGCAGCAGCAGCAGCAGCAATATCACCAGGATATCAGAGACTCAAGCACCCCCAGTACCATCGCCTCTGGGCCAGATTACAAAAGCTCGCCCCCCTCTCAGCCACAGCCGGGAGATGGATGGAGTCTAGATCAATTTACCGAGGAGATATATAAGGGATAAACGAGAGATCATCGGTTTGGTTCGTCGGCATTTTGGAAATACGGCACCTGGAGATCCTTAAATCTTATCCATGTTTGATTTCTTTAATAGCCTATCATTTTAAGATATCCAGAGAATAGAGATGAAATATTCAGACGATCCGCACCAGTCTAGGAGTTTGATACACAAGCTTAGGGTTATCTCTTGAAGGATATAATCCCTGTAATGTTTACCTAATAACCTACTCAGGCAGTGTTTCGGCCAAAGGCGCAGCGAATCCATCCGTCGTCGAAACCTGTCAATAAAACATCACAAACCGCGGGTTTCTCTCCAGAATCTGTTCAATTAGCGACTACTTTCCCCAGGTTTTCGTGGTGTTGTATGAATTACCGGCTCTTGGCGCTAGCGCCCTCACCAACACTTATCGGTGATCCACTTTGGCCCATACACAAGACGAGACGTCATAGATAGGCGTCGATCGTGACATCGGATCCGCCTCCCAACGCCTCAAACCTTCAACTCTGCACCCCCAAGGACGCAGCCATGGTGTTCGATATACAGAGGCGGCAGTTACTACGATACCTAAATAACACATATACTTATTGGAATACTGTAAGTGGAACCATTGTTTCTATTCGCGATGCCTGCCGCGATTGTTTGTTACGAATCCATTGCTGACGTGAACCCTCTACGACACAGCCGCTCCTCCATGCCATAGTCGCTTTTATAGAACTTGCAATCATGTCGAGGATCGTAGCCAAATTCCATGGCTACTATGCCGAACATCCAAGTATGTCAAGCCAGCAGCTCCCAAGCCATGACGTTCACTAACGGCCTTCAGTCCTTACTATGATGGCGTCGAACGCGGTCCTCAGTGGCATAGCCGACACAGTTGCTCAGAGCATAACTGCAATTCGCGAGCGCGCTCTCCGAAGGCCCGGCGGCCCAACCAACAGAGACGACCCGTTTGCGGTCGAGATCCACGAGCTTGACAAGAGAAACCCGTTCAGCGTGGAGGATCTCATTCCAGAATCCAAGATCCTTCCTCCACCCTTTGACTTCGAGCGGCTTTCTAGATTTGTTGGATACGGCTGTATGATTGCACCCGTGCAGTTCAAGTGGTTCCAGTTCCTGAGCAGGTCATTCCCGATCACGAAGGGAAGTGCGCTTGGACCAGCACTCAAGAGGGTTGCTTTTGATCAGCTGATATTCGCGCCGTTTGGCTTGTGTCTATTCTTCACGGCCATGACAGTTGCTGAAGGGGGAAGGAAGAAGCAGGTTGTGCATAAGCTTCAGGATATGTTTGTGCCGACGCTGAAGGCCAACTATGTCCTCTGGCCGGCGGTTCAGATATTGAATTTCCGCGTCATACCAATACACTTCCAGTTGGTAAGACAAACCTACTGTATCCCATGCGCTTTACTCCTAGCTAATACGCTTTCACAGCCATTCGTATCTACCATCGGAATCGCATGGACGGCATACCTCTCACTTACAAATTCAGCTGAAGACGCAAAAGAGGCTAAATCTCCAGGATCACCCAATAGAATGCAACAACTGCGAGAGTATTCGGATTAGGGACGTGCTATTGTGTTGTACTTGTACTTATTGCATACGTCAAGCTCACATCAGCTGCAATAGAGTAGCTGGGCATGAATTCATGGGTTATATTAAGGACATACAGTTCTTGGTCGAAGGGGGCGTCGTGATAGGCGGAGTATCTAGGTTACACTCTTGGGCATTAAATGGAAGTTATTTTATATTTACTACAAATATAACTGGATAATTCGGTCTCTTTGAATCCTATTTCCATTGTCCATTTCACGTGACGGAATGGACGATGTCATCGGCTATCTCTCTGCAGGGGTAAGCTCGCCGGTAGGTAATAGCAACACCCCACCAAATCGATAGGAGGGGTACTTTTCCAAGACCCCTCGCCGAAATCACCCCTCCGTTTCATCCCGCGCCAACGAAGCATCTCAACCTTTCTACATATTCGTGCTTTACAATTGCAAAATAACTCGTGCAAAATAATCGCCATGTCTCTCTCCAACAAGTTATCTATCACTGACGTGACCGTCAAGGACAAGAAGGTTCTGATCAGAGTACGTTGACACTGCTAATGAGAGGTGTTTATCCTCTGGCAAAATACATCATTGACACCGGTGCTTGTAAACAGGTCGACTTTAACGTCCCCCTCGACTCCAAGAAGAACGTCACCAACACACAGCGTATTGCCGGTGCCATCCCAACCATCAAGTATGCCATCGACAACGGTGCCAAGACTGTTGTCTTGATGTCCCACTTGGGCCGCCCCGACGGAAAGGTCAACAACGAGTTCTCCCTCAAGCCTGTCGTTCCAGAGCTCGAGAAGCTTCTCGGCCGCAGCGTCACCTTCGCTCCCGACTGTGTCGGACCAAAGGTTGAGGAGATTGTCAACAACGCCAAGGACGGCGAAGTTGTTCTTTTGGAGAACCTGCGCTTCCACGCCGAGGAGGAGGGAAGCAGCAAGGACGCCGACGGAAAGAAGGTTAAGGCTTCGCCAGAGGATGTCAAGAAGTTCCGTGAGGATCTTACCAAGCTCGCAGACGTCTTCATTAGTAAGTTTTACTTCGATTTCTACTACCCACTTCACTTGGGGATATCAGCGAGATTCTAACATATGATTAGACGATGCTTTCGGAACTGCCCACCGCGCCCACAGCTCCATGGTTGGCGTTAACACCCCACAGAAGGCTTCCGGCTTCCTCATGAAGAAGGAGCTTGAGTACTTCGCCAAGGCCGTTGAGAGCCCTGAGCGCCCATTCCTCGCCATCCTCGGAGGTGCCAAGGTCAGCGACAAGATCCAGCTGATCGACAACCTCCTCGGCAAGGTCGACTCCATTGTCATCTGCGGTGGCATGTCTTTCACCTTCAAGAAGACCCTGGAGAACGTCAAGATCGGCAGCAGCTTGTTCGATGAGGCTGGCAGCAAGATTGTCGGAGATCTGGTCGAGAAGGCCAAGAAGAACAACGTCAAGCTTGTCCTGCCATCTGACTACATCACCGCCGACAAGTTCGCCGCTGATGCCAAGACTGGCACCGCCACCGATGAGTCCGGCATTCCCGACGGATGGTTGGGACTTGACTGCGGAGAGAAGTCCATCGCGGAGATCAACAAGGCCATCAACGATGCCAAGACCATCCTCTGGAACGGCCCACCAGGTGTCTTCGAGTTCGAGGCTTTCGCCAACGGCACCAAGAAGATCTTGGACTGCGCTGTTGCCGCTGCACAGAACGGAAAGACTGTTATCATCGGAGGTGGTGACACTGCGACCGTTGCGGCTAAGTACGGTGTTGAGGACAAACTTAGCCACGTTTCCACTGGTGGCGGCGCCAGCTTGGAGCTGTTGGAGGGCAAGGAGCTCCCCGGTGTCTCTGCTCTGTCGAGTAAGTAGATTTAGTAAAAGTGCAGGCACGTATATAGCAACTTAGAGCAGCTCTGATGTTGCTAGATCTATCTCTGAAATCGAAACTGCGTTTGTGAGCTTGGGATATAATAGTGATAGCAAATATAGCATCTGTACATGTGTCCGACGTCACATAAGATCTGATGGTCCTGCCAATTTGTGTGAGGCGTTTGTATTATTTGCGCAAACAGCTGCCTTCTATGCTATGCATTGCATTGGTGATTGGCCTTCCTGACTCCGAATATAATGTGTCTCCCTTTAGCTTCCAAACTAACTCCCAGTTCACCTCTTTTTGCTCGCCTCCACCTTCTTTAGTTCTTCCCTATAACAGAAGTCGCGTTAGTATGCTGATATTATGCTCGGTGAGGCTTCGTTGGAGGTGTGGGGTGCATGCAGGATGCTGACATACTTCAACTGTGCAGAGAAGTCCTCGCTGGTGTCATCATCGTCCCAGCTCTCCTCCCAAAGATGTGTGTTGTTGCCGGGCACTTCGGTCTCTTCTTGTGTCCAATCTGTAACGACAAAAGTTAGCTTCTGCCCTTGCTTTGTAATTTACGTAAATGGCTCCGTTCTGAGCGAGGTTGTGTAGGACAGGACGAGGCTGGTGTAAAGTGCCTGCGCTGATGGGCTCCCAAACAAACAATCCGACGACAGATATTCCAACAGACAAGCAAAGCGATCATTCGGTGGCATAGCTCTGGTCTGTCGGAGTTGATAGGTCTGTTTTGGTTACGGGAGCCTTCCGGCGCAATTATCTCGTGTGTACCAACGCCGCATTGAAGATGATAGCAAAGAGGAAGTGACGCAAAAAGCTAGAGAAAGAGTATATATTTCATACCATCTACCGGGAAGTCCTCAAACTCGTCATCCTCCTCCAAGGTCACAGTCGGCTTGGAGTCTTTGGCGGGCGTCGCGGCCTCTGCCTTGTTGTTTGCCGGCGCTTTGCCAGAAGCTGGAGCTGTGGACATCGTGTTTGGATTTGTGTGCTTGTTCGGGGTATCAGGAAATCCGGTTTTGTTGTAGATTTGTTATGAAGAGTGATTGGAAGTTGGAGGGTCCTTGTCGCGATAGTCCAGTTGCCGCTTTGAAATGCATAGATGGAGCTAGAGTCCTCCGTACACATAGTCCATCTAACGTTTGCAGAAGCGCAAACGCCAGAGCGCGATAAGCAATTAGCGCGTTTTGGCAGGGTAGCTTAACCCCAGGGCTGGACCGGATCCATCGGCGTTATCGGGTTAACCCAGCTCGTAGGATGATGTAAATGCGTGAAAGCCTGGAAAGCCTTGGGCAGGTTGACGCGGCCTCGGCCACAGCCGGCGGAGGAACCAACATTTAACTCCTTCCTTCTCTTTCCAACTGTGTAAGATATTACTGTATACGCTTGATTTCCTTCGTACCCCGTCGTTCTTTCTTGGTTAAACGTTTCTACGAGGGAAGTCGTGGGACCCTTGCTTTTGTATAACCCCTCATGTCAGCATTCGCCTCCTTCCTGTGAATCTTTTCAACTCTCCAGGGCCAGCTCCACAACGCCCGTCGGCGCCTACATTATGGTTCTCGGATGGCTGCGCGGTGCGTCGAAACCAGAGGCGGTAGATTCCCCCAAAACTCCTGCCGATGAGCAGAAACAACTCGAGCATGCACTGGCAGCTGTAATATGGATTATGGCGGATGACGTCGATGCGGCGGACAAGGCACTACACGAAGAAACGTCCTCCTTCCACTACCTTGGCCGTGGTGTCACTCAGTTCTTGCGATCAGTTTTGGGGTTCGAACAAGATGTTATGAGAGAAGCATCCGACCGGCTTGCGGTGGCTGAGACCTCGTCTTGGACCGACCTGAAGCGAGCGCAAAAGGATCATAAGTCATACCAGTCGAGGCTGTATTCTCCGGGGGCAGAATACGCACTATGCCACGCAGAGTCGCAGATGATGAGTGCGGTGGTGGGCGTGTTGAACGAGAGCTTGACGGAGAGCATTAAAGGGTTTTATAAGTTAAGAAAGGCTTACTTTACACTGGATGCAATTATGCAGGAGGAGGCAGCATTCATGCGCAAACAACGGGGGGAGCAAAGCGCATTAGATACCCCTGCGCCGAGAAGAGAATCTATGCCTGGGAGCTTTGATGAAGCAGAATTTGCGGACTCGAGGAGTGCTAGCCAAATGAACCTAGCCACAAAGGGTGCAGAGACAGCGAAGAAACAGAACTCTGATGACAGCGACTTGGAATTTTTGGATGCAGAAGAATCGAAAACCGGCATCGAGACTCCAGAAAATTACCTCGGCCACACGATTTCTAACGAAGACTTCGAGCTCCGAGCCAATGGATTAGCAAGCACAAGTAAGGGTGAAAAGGAAGGCGAATTGCTGCGAGCAGCTACAGTTACATCCACGAAATCCAAATCATCATCTCACCATGTCCCTGAGGCCGACTTTTTTGCCAATCCCATGGACCTCTTCATCCACTCTGGCGCCAATTTATGCTACGGACTCGTCCTTCTGATAATTTCCATGGTCCCTCCGGCCTTTAGCAAACTCCTATATATCATAGGCTTCCAAGGCGATCGTGGACGTGGCATAAGGCTCTTATGGAAGGCAACCAAGTTCGACAACATCAATGGCGCTGTTGCTGGGCTTGTGCTGCTGGGCTACTATAATGCCGTTGTTGGATTTTGCGATATTGTTCTCACCGATAAGGAGGCGGCAGAAGATGATGCCACGGCATTTTCGACGGCTAAATGCAACGCTCTTATTGAAACTATGAAGTCACGCTACCCTACTTCCCGGCTGTGGCGTCTTGAAGAGGCCAGGCAAGAGGCTACGAACTGCAATTTGAAAGGTGCAATCGAGATTCTGAAAAAGAATCAAGATAGTAAAACGAAACAAATCATGGCATTGAATATGTTCGAAAAGAGTCTGTGTTCTATGAGTCTTCACCAATTTGAGCTTTGCACGGAAAGCTTCGTCGAATGTACGACATTGAATAGCTGGAGCCACCCCTTATATATATTCGCTGCTGGATCGGCACAAGTGGAGCTTTATCGGAAACACAGGATTTCCAACCCGGAGATTGCGAAGAGGCACAAAGACAGGGCCACAGCACTGTTACGGAAGGCGCCAACTTTAACCGGGAAGAGAAAATTCATGGCGAAGCAACTGCCATTTGATATTTATGTGGCCCGCAAAGTCCAGAAATGGGAGGCACGTGAGAAGGAATGGAAGGTAGATCTTGTGGATGCCATTGGTGTCAGTCCTCTGGAGGAAATAATCTACTTGTGGAATGGTTATAAGAGGATGCGACCGGACGAGCTACAAGCCTCCCTGCAGGCTTTGAAATGGGAAAATGCCACTCACCCCGAGAAGCTCAAGACAGATATGGATGAGATTGGACTCCAATCGTTGATGCATGGAGCTGTTCTGAGATATCTTGGGAAATTCACTGAAGCGCGGCAGGTGCTGACGGAGAATATCATTAGCCTCGACAAGTAAGCCCACGAAAGTTCTGTATCTCATCATATGCTAATCTATTGACTAGGAATGTCTTCAAGGGAAACCTATACGACGACTGGAGTTGTCCCTCGGCGTATTACGAAATGGCAGTAATATCATGGGTGGAAAAGGATCTGCCTGGCTCCGATAGAAAAGCCAAGCTACTAGACTGCGAGGAATGGCTAAACAAGGTCGCAAAGTGGGAGACATCGTATGTCTTGGACGCTCGTATTGGGATGAAAGTTACCACCGGATTAGATACGATCAAAAGGTGTCGTTCAAGGGTGTAAATTACTGGAAACGGGGCTTGGTTTGGATACATATGGGTTTGGATTAGAGAAAAGCATTTATTGGACAATGAAATGCTGGTTGCATATGGAACTGATAGGAGTTTTGGCATGAAATGAAAGCAGTTCGAAGGCGGTTTAAGATCACACTCACTACTTATTCATATCCCGAAGTGAATATAAACACATGAAGCACAGCATTCTGACTGCTTTGTGTCGTGTGAGCAAATTATAGCCTCGTTGATGCAAGGCTGCCGTAGACTAAATAAGGGTTAGCGGTGATGGCAAGTACGTACCTTGACCTGGAGTCCATGACGGGCCGACAACTTTCCAAGCAAGTCCATGAGAGCCGACACGACACCTACAATCAAATTCCAGAGAGATTCTTGACAACGTCTCACATCCGCCCAGTAATCTTCTCACCTCCGGAGTATATGGCGCCATAGCGAATCTTACATTCGAATGCGAACACCTCCCCTGGAGCACCATCAGCCAAGCTACATTTGCGCCCAGTCATGTCCGAGAGCCCCGCGAGGAATATGAGTAGCTCACCCTCAGGGTCTTCTAGCCAGGACCCCTCGAATTTAGCAGAATCCGGAGTCATCGTGGATACCCCACAGGAATCGCAGCCGGAGAGTACCGGAGAGAAGGAAACTGCGACGGATGCGCCTGGCCCCTTCGAATCCGAGAAGGCTGAACCTCGGCACTGTTGGATTTGCCTCCAAGATGAAGGCGACGACTCCCCCGAAGCCTCACAATGGCGGTCGCCATGCCCCTGCAACCTCCAGGCTCACGAGGAGTGTCTACTAGAATGGATTACCGACATCCAGGCGCAACCATCTGGAGGCACGAGCCTGAGTAAGAAGGTGTTATGCCCGCAATGCAAGGCTGAAATCAAGGTGGAAAGGCCGATCGAGCTTATAGTTGCTGTTACGGACCTGGTTTCGGCAATTGGACAACAACTGCTTCTCCCAACTGGGGCAGGCATGCTGCTTGGATGCTTATACTCTGGATCCATGGTGTATGGGTTCAATGCGATAGAGCTGGTATTTGGCGGAGAGGATGCACGCCGGATGCTATTCGCAGCAAGGGATAACCCGTCATTAGTCAGGAAGATCCTCCCAGACGCTATGATAGATTGGTTCTTTACAATCCTCAGGATCACAGATCCATTCGTGCCTACAGCGGGTGGTACCTGGGTCTTTGGAGTTGCGCCATTGATTGCTCCTGCGCTGCTCCTGGCACGTACCCATATCGCAGACCGCACATTCTCATTGATGCCCATAATGGTAAGTACTACGATGTCCATGAATCGCCCAGAGCTTCTATGGTCATGATCTAACAAATACCAGTACCTCTTGTTCCCGCAAAACCACCATATCCCACACTGGCCACCGTCCCCCGGCCTCGCCCTCGCCACCCTCCCATACATACGCTCCGCCTATAACGAGGTTTACGCCTCCCTTTTTGCCGACCTGGAGAATAGCTGGAACCAAGCCGTGCAGCGTAGGCCGCGCGAAGGTGAGACCGCCGAAGATGTCGCCCACGGACAGCAGGCACGCGCGAACGAAGGAAACAACATTTTAGACTTCGAGGTGGAGATCATCAATGTTGAAGAGGGCCAGGCCCCGCAGAACCCCCCTGCCGAAGTGGCCCCTCATGTACACATCAACCAAGGCGGTCACGATGATCTACTGCAGAACGTTGAGATACCTCTGCGCCAGCCGCATCGTGAGGAACCAGGCGAAGGATCGCAACAGGCTGGGGCCCCACAGGAAGGACTACCACCACCACAGGCTGCCCAACCCGCCCAACCTAATGGAGCTCCAGCAGCAGCGGGCGAACCCTGGGAGTTTAGGCAGAACATATCGACGGCTCAGGTCGCGCGCTCTATGATCGGTGCCCTCTTCTTCCCTGCCGTCTCTTCGCTTATGGGAGACTTGATATTACGCACAGCGCCGTCAACTTGGGTCATGAAACCAGTGAAGAAATTTAGCTTGCAGCAGCTGCAAGCGACGGGGTTGCTCCAAGAGAAGTGGGGAAGAAGCATTGTGGGTGGCTGCTTGTTTGTGGTGCTTAAAGATGCCCTGACGCTGTACTGTAAGTGGCGCAAGGCGAAGCACCAGGGCAAGAGGAAGGTTCTGGATTACGATAGGGGTAAAGATAAGAAGAAGCAGGCTACGAGGTAGAGGGCCTCGGCTTGATGATTGCATTTGATGGGAGTTTGGAGGCATTTCTAGGGAGTTCATGACGGGTGAGATTTAGAAAGAGCAAACCTACGAGCGTTCATAGGATTTAATGATTATACTATGCCCATTATACAACAGATATCACTTCCTAAGAGGCCATGGGCGAATACAAATATTACACGTCTTCAAGACAGGTCTTTCACTTAATCAAAGGTGTCACAATCATAATGAAGAAGGCATGAGTAGCTGAAAAGTGCGGATCAGCTCGCATTCATTCGTCAACAAGTCCTAGTTCCAATATACCAGCCTCGCTAAACAGATACAACAGCCGCATCCGCAGCCCGGAAGCAGGAGTTAACACCAAAGGTAGCAAGTGCAGAAATAGCCGTAGCTCCTGCTTGTCTTGCAATGCACACAAAAATGAGAGAGAACCGAAAATCAAAGTTGCCGTACAGGTAAGGACATTAGAACCCCGAGCCTGGCGCAGACATCCCGGACGAGAACCTATTCGTCGGCGTCGGGTTGGAACTGGTAGTGATCGGGCTACCTATATCACCAGGCGCTCCGACAGGCCGATGTGAGCCAACCCCCGTATCAGGCTCATGACGAATCAAGATGCGGCCATCTGGCTCGTTCCTTACGTCGAAGAATCCACCGCCATTATTCGGGTTGCCTTCCGTCTCGCACAGATCTAATAGCTCCTTGTCTGATACGGTATCATCGCGAGTTGTATTGATGCGGTTGATTTGCTCCCGAACAGCATTGATGGGGAAAAAAGCGTCGGGCGTAGAGCCTTCGAGTATCTTACAAGCTCTGCAGAGCATCAATCGTACAGCAACAGACCGAGGTTGTGACGGCCTTGCCGGCAGTCCGCTGACGTTACCAAACCCGCTTGGTGCCGAGTTACCCCAGCCGCCCATGAAGCCTGAACCAGGGAGAGATCCTGAACCAAATGGATTGGGTGGTCCACCCCAAGCACCATATGACCCTGGGCTTGAAAATGCTGACGGGTCCATGCCATATGGCCCGGGCTGTCCAAACCCACCTTGTCGACTAAGGCTACCAGGCGCCGCACTGGAACGTCGGGTATTGATAGCGATTGGCTCATCCGAGTCATCTAGTAACGCACTGCTTCCAAGGTGGCCTGCTAGGTCATCAATATCGGCATCAGAACGCTGGCCTTGCACGACGCTTCCGGGACGACCAATCGGAGCAGGTCGCGCAATGGGCTGGCCTGAGCCGGGTGGTGCGTTGGGATCCGACAATGGTTTATCAAACGATCCTGATTGTTGCCTGCTGTGCAGCTGCGACGGCCCAGGCTCTTTGTGGCCACCGAATGGTTGAGATAGAGGACCCATTCCGTTCGACATCTGCGACATGAATCCCGGCGGCGGAGCGTGCGGGCCGGGCAATCCTCTACCTTGTGGCATAGGCATGTTGTTCATTCCAGGGTACATTGGCCCGGCATTGTGGCCAGACATCGGACGGAATTGGTTTCCAAATGACTGGTGGGGAAACATGGGTTCTTGATGCATTCTACCACCAAATCCTGGAGCCATTTGAGGCAAACCAGGCTGGAATCCATTCATGCCCATAGGCGGCTGCATACCTGGAAATGGTGGAGGCCCGAACCCTGATTGAGGTCCTTTTAGCGTAGAATGCATTGGCGTATTTGCTTGAGGGTGGTGTAGGAATGGCTGGGATGGAGTCCTACTAGGAAGAGCCTGAGGACCTGGGCTATTCTGCAAAGGAGTAGAAGAATTTGGAGAAGTGCTCTGGCTCCCAGAAGAGCCAAATCGTGGTGTATGAGGTATTGGCACGGCTGGCTCCCTTTGAGGCGGGTTGACTGGGCGGTTGGGCGTTGGAGCTTTAGGAATTGCTGGCGTGACAACCGGGATATGGGTGTTGCTTGGCGTCTGCCATGATTGGTGTCCTCCAGGGGTGGGGATAGAAATAGGCTGCTGTTGGCGTTTACCTTGCTGTTGAGCCGCCTCTTCGCGCCTCCGGTTATCGCCCGCCTCCTTATCTGCCTTGGCCTTCAATTCAGCTTCTTTCTTTTCCCTTTCTTGCCTCTCTTTCTTATCACGCAACTCCTTCTCCTTGGCTTCCTTGGCCTCTTTCTCCTTTTGCCTCAGCTCCTCCTTCTCTCTCTTCTCGCGCTCCTTGGTCTCCCGTGCCTTGCGTTCTTGCTCAGCTTGCCGTTCTCGCTGTTCTTGAATCCGGCGTTGCTTCTCTGCCTCCTTTCTTAACCGCTCTTCGTCTTCGGCCTTCTTCTGGGCTTCACGCTTCTTGCGTTTCTCCTCAGCCCTCACCCGAGCTTCCTCAGCCTTCGCAGCTTCCTCGGCTAGTCGTGCAGCTTCTTCGGCAGCTTTCTCGGCATCTCGCTTAGCCTTCTCTTCTGCAAGAAGAAGCTTCTTTTGCGCGGCTTTCTCCTTCTTCTTCTGCGCCTCCTTGGCTTTCTTTGCCTTCTTCTGCATAATCGCCATGTCTTCTTCATCGAGCTCCTGCAGAAGTTTTTCTTGGCGTTCGGCGGCAACCTTCTCTTTATAAGCTGTAAGTACCCGCTGCTCGAACATTCTAGCCGCAAATATTTGGAACATCCGCCGTCCTTCCTCCATACGTTGTTCTTCCGTCATGGCATCCTGGGCTGGATTAGCCGTATTCAAAGCATCATCAGTGTGAGAGTGTACCATTTCCTCTTCATCGTACTCCCCATCCTGGCTATCATACTCATCCTCCTCCTCTTCGTCATCGTAATCTTCATCTTCCTCAGGGGCCTGTGGGTGATTATGGTGTGAGTGGTGTGTATGAGTTTGCATGCCATTCGGATGCGGGTAACCGTTCGGGGTATAATGTTCTTTAGCATCTTCCTCTCGTGCCATTCTCCGCTCCGCTAACTGCTCCATCATCTCAATGAATTTCTTGCCATCATTTTTCAGAAGATCATCCGCAACTGTAAGTATACCACCTAACAAATTGTATTAGCATAATGGAGTGCAGTTCACACACATATATATATACCTTGCACCGTGAGGCTCTGCCCAAAGTTGAAGAAATCAGTTGCGTGACTCCTTGCAATCTCTTCTGGGGGTTCTTCGTCGCTAATATAGTCTTCTTCTTCCGCTTCATCTTCACTGTACTCCTCATCTCCTTCATCGTCATCTTCCTCATCACCAAATTGCTCCACTATTCGGCCACGAGAAGGTTGTCGACCACTAAAAGCTGGGGGTAATCGATTCGGCGGCTGGAGGCCACTAAGAGCACCAAAGCGTTGCGACCCGGGCATCATTGGCGGCGGCCTGTCGCCATGCTGGTTGTTCGCGTACTGCTCCAATTCCTCGTAGTATGCATCATATAGAACTTCCAGCTCTTCTTCGATGGCTATGCGCTTGCGCCCGCACACTGTACAACTACACGAATGCTTCTGCTGTTCCTTCATCTTCTTAAGCACAGCATCTTTCTCGACTTTGACGAGGGACCTGCGCTCTTCCTCCCCAAGAGAAAGCCAAAAGACCTTGATCCGTTCGCGCTCTTCTTGTGAAGATGTGTTCCAGATCTTTTCCTTCGACATGCCAATTGTCTGGGTAGGTGCCGCCGCTGTTGTAGTCGAAGTCAATGCAGCCTGGTCAGACTGACCACTTTTGCCTTTTCCCTTCCTTTTCCCTGGCGTGGCAGTTATATTTGTAGGCGGCGGGGATAAACTGTTCGGTGGGGATGCGCTGTGCTCGTATGACCCGGAGTAGCTATCTCCCTCATCATCGCTGTAGTATACCTGGTCGCCTGACATATTGTCGAATCCCTGGTCTCCCTGGTATGCAGGGCTGGGCCTTGATTGGGCATCGCCTGGGTTTGCTAATCCGTCTATGCCGGCCGCTCGCCTTGATGCCTCTGCAGCTATCTTCGCAGCCTGCTCTGCTAGTTTTTGCCTTCGTTTCTGCTTTTTCCGATTTACCGATGGCGCAGAAGTCTGGTCTGCAGGTGATGGGTTTATTGCGTCTGCGTTTGCCTTCGCTGTGGCTTGCGCCATGTTTGGGGATGTCTCAGACGAATCGGTTGAGGTGGAGAATTTTGGTATAGTTATGAACTTGGAACCATCCTTGTTTGTATATTTCGAAGTCGTGGTTACTGCGTCTATGCTGGGCGATTGAGCAGGCTGCTGGTTTGGGTTCGTTCGCATTCCGAGTCTCCAAGGAGCTCGGAAGACAACCAACGGAAGGGGGCGCTCACGTCTCTTGGCTGGCGCGTAACGATGTTAGTAACGAGATGATGGGCCTGGGTGTTAGGGAATTGCAGCCACAAGACTGAACAAGTCTTGGTTCCGTTGGACGCACCTGCGTTATGGATGAGTAGGTGGCAACCCGCGACTTGCCCCTCCAAGTCAGCAAGACCAGCTTCTTCAGAGAGTCAACAGAAGTCGAGATATGCCGCGGCGTGTTTAGGAGGCTGCGATGAGGCGGCGAGTGAATGTATGAAAGAGTAATGCCAGCTCTGTCCGGCTTGCCCAGAAACGGTGGTTGTGGGGGAAATGCAGGTCCTGGAGATCGTCGACTGGCAATGCTATGGATTTGAAGGTCAAAGATGGCTTTGTGCCTCAGGCATGAAGCAACGCCAAGTCACAAGTCGCTAGCCTCGTCTCCTTGTTAATAACGACAAGGAAATCCGAGCAAACATTTATAATAAATAAATAAAATCAAAGTAATACATCGGAGACGGCAATAAAGCTCATTTCACCTAATTTTAATCCGACAAAATTCCAGCGACGCTTTAGGCAGCGCCTTTGTTGGCGACATCGACACGTGGTGGTGTTATCATATTTGGACTTGTATAAAAACCGCTATACCAGCACCTATAAAAACAGTATATAGCAGCATTCAAGTCTCTATAAACACCCGAAAATATGCTTTAGGCATTTTTGTATTACTCAAATGGCCTTGCGCCTTATCAAACCTCAGTCTCTCGCCAGCGAAGTGCATATATTCCTTTTTCCACTGGGTATGTGACCTTCCAGTAATATTTGTATATTCTGGCCCAATTTCATCACGCCACAGTAGCCCTTTATATAGTGAAGAATTCCCGTGCATTCTATCCACCTTGAATTCGCAATGACATTCCGCAATGTTAGATTTCGACGTGGCCTGGTCGCCGTCGTTGAAATCCTTTGCTGGCCCGTGCACGTACATTTCAGGTCGCAATTTAGTGGACGGCAAAACCCCTGGACCCAAGATATGGCGTCTAGGGTGTTGGAATAGAGACTCGGGGTTATATATCACGTTTTAATGACGCTATAACGCTATAATTTCTGGTTTGTATATATGAGGTCTAAATGTAATCTATGCAGCAATGAATGTTACAAACCAAGTCTTTACAAAGAACACCAGTGAAAGTGTTGAGAGAGGCTCAATTCATGCTCAGCCACTATCAGCCACGCTGTGGAACGTGGCAGCTGTAAGGTACGTAGGTACCTTGGGTAGGGCGTTAGGGCGTTGTCGTTCAGCTAACTAAACCACTTCTGGCAAGTTGGGGTTGGAGCGACCCGCGCGTCAACGGTGCTGGTGCTGGTCAGCCCAATCCGTATCGGAAGCGTCTCGAGCGATTAGAGTTACACATCTCAGCTTACTCTCAACACAACGGAGTTCGGTCCCGTACCCGCAACATTATTTCAAGTTGCCAATTTTCACAAGTATTTAGGTTCTTAATTGCGTTTAGTTCCTTCTAGCCGCATATTTCTTTTTCCTTCGGTGACCCTGATCACCCCATTTCAACTGGCAATCGACAACATCATCCGACATCTTCGACACCTCTCTTCTGCTGGTCCACTTACACCTCCACCCTGCCAGTGAAACATACGACGACCACCTTCAAACGGCCAATCTAGATAGCCAGTTTGTGCTTCTCCACGGACCTGGAAATTGAAAGAAGATCAACGCCAGCTTATTCCTCTCCAGCGGGAGAAGTTTAACTCCGGCACGATGGAAGAGCACCCACAAGCTCAGAATGTGATGCGGAGGTGAGCTCATCATCTGCTTTCCTACCACGCAATTGTTACATGCAAGGCCATTTGCGGGGGTCGATCTTCTCCAATCCCCCCGCCCATGGACCTACAAGATCACATCCAGGCATTTTAGCGCCAACAGTTGCTGACAGCGACACTGTAGGAAGCTGGTTATCATAGGCGATGGTGCATGTGGAAAGACAAGTTTATTAAGCGTCTTCACACTGGGATACTTTCCAACGGTGAGCAAAATCGAAACCTAATGATTCGTTGTGGACATTTACTAATGGCATTATCTAGCATTATGTGAGCTACCATCATCACCCATCGACATAAATAACTGCTCGAGATGTTCGAATATCATACTAATATTAGGCATGCAGGTCCCCACGGTTTTTGAGAACTATGTGACAGATTGTAGGGTGGATGGGAAATCGGTGCAATTGGCATTGTGGGATACTGCAGGACAGGAAGACTACGAGCGCCTCCGACCCCTTGCATATTCCAAGGCCCATGTTATCCTGATAGGTTTTGCTATCGACACCCCAGATTCCCTCGATAACGTGAAGCACAAGGTATGCACCTATATTTCCGCTATATTTCCGCTTGGGCACGACAACAGCTGACAATGCTACCAGTGGGTGGAAGAGGCGAACGAACGGTGCCCTGGCGTCCCAATTATACTAGTGGGCCTGAAGAAGGACCTTCGAGAAGACCCAGTGGCAATCGAAGAGATGCGGAAGAAATCGCAGCAATTTGTGGGCACGAGGCTGGCCACAGATGTTGCGCATGAAATCGGAGCGAGAAAGTACCTGGAGTGTTCGTCTTTGACTGGCGAGGGGGTCGACGACGTATTTGAAGCAGCTACTCGGGCGGCACTGCTTACGTTTGAAGGGAAGAAGGCAAATGGCTGCTGCGTTATTCTATGAAGAATGCCCGGGACGTGGATAATGAACAGGGAGGTGCCTTAGCGGGGCCTGGCACAATGTTGCACTCGCTACAAGAGGCCCGAGGCAGTACTGGTGAGATTGCGGTTTTCATGAGCAAAAAATGGGCTTGGATGGGCGCCTGGTTCACACAGGACGCCACTTCTAATGTCGGCATGGGATGGTGTTACTAAACTTTGGCTCAACGCCCTTAATGACTTACGAGTCGTTTCACTCTTTTACTTCCTTACATAGCCAGGCTTAGGCGTTGTTTTGGAGCTGCACTTTGGTAGCGATGGATGAGCAAAAAATGTACATAGGATGGAAGCGAATTTTACAAGCTGTTATACATGAGCGCCCTGCTTCGGGATATCCCCTCGACTACTCGTCTATGTACCCCTCCAATATCTCCATCTCATTTCGTACAATATCTGCTGCATTCAATGAACGCCGTCTCTCCTAGCAGTTCCATAACAGCCGCCTCTGACTTGTCCACCCATTCCTCCTCTAGCGGGTCCATGAGTGATCCCACGGCTCCTTTGCCGGAGTATCCGTCTGCGCACGCGCGTATTCAATCGGTACACCGTTCGGGCCATAGATACCCTTCTTCTCCAGTGCAATTCTGTACAACCTTCCAGCGTTCTTGTCGCCTGGCCCCTGGAGCGCGCGCAGCTCCTCGCAGGCATTGTGCATGCTCTTGTACATCCTAATTCACCGTTAGCATCCCTCTTCTCTCAATCCAGAAGCGAAAGGGGGATATCCCGTACCTCTGCAGCTCCAGCTCCTCCTCCGACATCTTCTGCCGCCTGAACAGCATCCACGCGCGGTGGATGGTCCAGTGTCGCAGACTCCTCATGCGACTGAGGCGCAGGGGGCGCGGCGTCCTCGAGTTCTGGAGATGGTAGCGGATCAATTGCACTCTGGGGTCCGCCTTGACGACCTTGCCGCGGTTCTTGGGGTTCATTGAGCCGCCCGAGGCGAGGTTTGCTGGTGTGGACGAGAGGCTGCGGACAGGGAGGGCGGTGGTGGTTGTGGGTGTGGCGGTGCGGCGGACGGTCTGGAGGAGGGGAGTGAGGAGGCGGAAGAGGGGGGAGACATTGTTGGAGGCCATGGTGGCGGTTGGGCGAGGTGAAGTCGCAGGTGGTTGTGAGGTAGATGGATTGGGGGTTGCTGGTTGCGATGGAGTTAAATTCGGTTGCTGATGCACGAATTATTTTATGCATGGCGGATACCACGTGACACTATATTTATGCATGCCACCGTCTATCAACATCTGATCGATATCAAGCAAGAACACAAAACAAATACAACATAGCTGTACAAAATGACCAGTAACGGATCCTTTTCTGGTACTTTGCATAATTATGTACGTCTTCAGCGTGGCAATTTCCACCTCAATCCCTCAAACGACATAATTACCCTGATAATGATATCAGACGACAGACGATGAATAAAGCTGACAAGAACAGGCCGGCAAACTCGTAGCTTTCGAGTACGCAGCCACTGAGAAAGGAGAAACGGGGCAGAATGTTCTAATCTTTATTGGGGGACTAGGTGATGGTTTGCTCACAGTCCCATATTCGACGAGGCTTGCCCGCCAGCTCCCACCAACCTGGTCTCTCGTCCAAGTGCATCTATCTTCATCCTACAGGAGCTGGGGCATATCATCACTGGGGAAAGATGTCGAAGAGATATCACAATGTATTGATTACCTTCGTAACACAGCAGGCAAGTCTGGCAAGATCGTCTTGATGGGTCACTCGACCGGTTGCCAGGATGTGATGCACTACTTGGTGGGCCCCAGTCAAGAGAATCGTGCGCATATAGACGGCGGTATCATGCAGGCATCTATCAGCGATAGACAGGCTATGGAGATCCATCTCACCGAGAAGCAGCGTTCCAACGCGAACAAAGTTGCCGCGGAATGGGTTGCTGCGGGCAGGGAAGAAGATGTTCTATCGGCCGCGACTACACTCGGCTTCTTTGATGCTCCGATTTCTGCGAGACGATGGCTGAGTCTGGCTAGCCCAAATCATGATGGGGAGGATGATTATTTTAGCTCGGATTTGTCTGATGAGCAGTATCAGAAGTCATTTGGGAGTCTGCCGAAAGGGAGTAAGCTCTGTATCCTGTACTCTGGGAGTGACGAGTTTGTACCAGAGCACGTGGATAAGAAAGCGCTGGTTGATAAATGGATTGGGATTGTTAAAAGGGGTTCTGGTGAGGTGGATGAGAAGAATTCTGGCGTTGTGGAAGGGGCAACCCATGATTTGAAAAACAACCCAAAAGAAGTCGTTAATGGGCTCTTCTCGAGAGTTGTTGGCTTTGTATCAGACCTATAGACTTCAAAGAATCAATGAGACGAATCAATATCACAATTTAAAAAGTTGCTGTGCTGGGTTAATTCAGGAGGGTGTGTTTAGTATGGCTCTGTTGCGTGCATAAAATGGAGCTGTGCTGTAAATCGCGCCAATGCACGCGAACATATAGTCCGATTCGGTACGCCGTACCTCAACTTCAACCTTCAAAGACAACATACAATCACATCAGGATGGCGACTCCACCAAGATCTTCTGTCGGAGACAGGCTAGACCGGCCCATATCTACGGGCAGAGGTACGATGACTCCCGATAACCCTCTTGCCAGCGCTTTGCCCTCCAAAACCCAATTCAATATCACGTGACGTTTCGACGTCTACTCTCACTTCATAAGCTGATGATAGGAGCAGCTCAGATGCCGCGTCGGTCAACTAGAGGCCCGGTAGATCTATCACAGTACGTTCTTATCTCTGGCTTTTGCACAAAGGCTAATCTTTTCAGGGCACCCGTCTCAGGTCCACTAGGCGGCTCCTCACCCACCCTCTCTGACCGGACCCTCTCCCCCTCGCAGCCCCAACGCTCACCCAACCCCTCCTCGCGCCCAACCTCCTCACCCGCCTTCCCAGCAAAAGACTTCTCCCGCCTCCTCCGCCCCGAACTCTACCACCCCCTCCCTACAACCGACATTCCC
>JPJZ01001597.1:0-55630 GCA_000750815.1 Pseudogymnoascus sp. VKM F-4516 (FW-969) | reverse complement strand
GGGGTGTGGGAAGGTGTGTTGCGGGGGTGGGGGAGGTGTTTGGGTGGGTGTAGGGTTGAGGGTGCTTGCTAGTAAGGTTGGTTGGATATTTAGACTTGGATCTGTTGCGGACTTGGGTAATGGGTCTGGGCTGCTGTATGTTGAGTGTAGATGTATATAATTTTATCATAAAACTACGTTATATGAACTTTCTCTTTATATTCATATAACAATAACAATATCAACGTACAAAATTCCCAGTCTTTTTTTTCAACGGTTCTTCACGTACGGCTTTCTCTGCCGAATGTTCTTCCTATACAATGTAAGATTACGTGTTGTCATCCGAATCATATCATCATAATCATTGGCCGGAACATAGATTTGTCGATAATTCTCAACATCTTCTGCGATTGCATCGTTGTTCAGGCCCATGGACCGGCACGGGAGTCGTCCCTTTTGAGCCTGCGGACGACTCCCGTGCCGGGCCATGGGCTGTAGAGGACTCAAATCCCACCGTATTTCTTTAAGGCTCCAACGGCCACATTCTTGACATACCTTTCCACCATTTCTATTTTCAGCGCCATCTGCTAGTGCATCGCAGCTAGGGAATGGACAGCGACCTTCTTTCGCCCTAATGTCTTCTAGCCTAACACCCATAGACAAATGGTCGCAGCTAGGGAATAGACAACGAATTTTTTTCGCCCTAATGTCTTTCAGTGTAATACACATAGACAGATGGTCACCTTCTCTAACTGTGCTTTCCCATGCTTCCCGCTTGATTAGCTGACCCCCGCGAGCCTGCATTATCAAATACTGGCCTGATTTGACACGAAACCAGCCTTGGCGATTAATATACATTGCTCGCAAAAGCTCCTGGAAAGCTGACCAGGTGCGACACAGTTGATATGGAAGAGCCAAATTATCACCAAACGCATCTGTGAGTTGGATAATTGGCAAATAGACTTGCATCGGAAGCGCTTGTTCGATCCGGGAAAGTGTGTTTTGTAAGCTCCAAAACTGTTGAAGGAGCTCGCCCATTGCGACCCGCATTTCGGCTGTAAAATTTGTGACAAGCTCAAAAGTATTTAGCAAGTGCGTAGCTATTGCCTGTAGTGTCGAGATCCCAGATGTGATAAGAGTTAAGATGTCCGTGGTAGCTGAAAGAATCGAAGTGATTTTTAGCTCTGCTCTCGATGCTAACAAACGAACTTCCTTCAGTGCCACGTTTTGTTCCTTTATTTGTCCATCTAATATTTCTGCGTCCGTCTCCAGTCTTTGGAGGCTTTTGGTTTGATGTTCCAGCTGCGTACTCATAGCGGACTGCTGTTTCCCGGAAAGCTCTATCTTGCCCTTCACTTCCTCGAGTAGGCCTCGGTGTGCCATAATCTTCTTTCCTAACCCATCAGCTAACTCTGCCCGATCATTATCTGCTATAGTGATTGATCGCACAGTCTGCGTCATTAGAAGCAGGTTGATAGTTGACACATGACTACCCAGGATAGACCTCAACTCGACTACATCATCCTTATACATCATCCTCCATTGCATTCGTCGTGGAAATCCCTTGAATCGATTGTCTTTCGTAGCAAATGTTCCCATAGTTGGCTGGAATTTTGATATCTTGTTGAGGAACTCTCGGAGCGGTCGCTCACACGACAAGGCTGTGGCACGAATCGAGTTAAGCTGTAAGAGCTCATGTCGCGAGGGCTGCAATGTTTGGAGTTGACAGAGTGCTCGATCGAGCGCTTCGAGTTCGAGGAGCAGGGACTGATACATAGGCGCAGCCTCTCCATTCTGTTGCATAGAGCGTTAGTTGGTTTAATTAGAACGAGTGCTCCAGTACGCATACCTTTCGCAGTTCTGCTGCTACTTTCGCAATCAGTTTGCCGACAGCAATGAAGTCGCCCTCCCCAACCCCAAATGGCACCGGCATACTGATACGTGATGAGCGGATTGCTATGTTTAATCTCTTGGAGATGTCGAAGATACTATGATACTAAAGGGAGATAAGCAGTATGGGCGTGTGAGAGAAGAGGCTGTTTCTTCTACTATTACAGCTGGAAGAAGTGCTGCGACCAAGGTTGCATGCAAGGCTGGATCCTAGTCATCCAGCCCATCCTTCTGCCTAAGCGCCACTTAACTTTCCCTTCACCGTTGCTTTGCCCTTTATGCAGCGAGGGGCTTAGACTACACGTTATTCCTCCTTTTGGCACGACTGGGATTATCGTGGTTAGAAGCAGTTTGCGTTTACAACCACTAAAAACTATAAGTACCTTTAAATAGTAAATTGTATGGAAAGCTACATATAAAATGATCATATGGAATTATCACATTTACTCTCATGTACTCACCTCGCGAACGCAACTGCTTCCCACAACAATTATCGTGCAAGTGTCACACACATTATTCTAAAGTACCAAGCACCACGGCCGTCCACTCTGTACGTCCCACTTTGCTTCCAAGCAACGTAGAAACTTTTAAAAAATTACATCAAAATCCCGCTCACTTGGGTGAGATATCAAACGCAAGAAAATACTTTTCATTGTTCCATATTTAGTTTCTCAAAGTCACGCAGTACCTAGTTCACCCAGATAAGTCAAAAGCTATGAGATAGAGCAAGCAAACGAAATATGAAAGAAACAGCTCCCCATCCACCTAAGCCTCGCCCTCATAAGCCTTCCTCAGCTCCTCAACATCAAACTTCTTCATGCTCATCATAGCCTTCATAGCTCTCTCCCCCTTCTCTCCATCAGCCGAAATATGCTCAGTCAACTGCTCCGGAAAGATCTGCCAACTAATACCAAACCGATCCTGAAGCCAACCACACTGCTGCTTCGTCTCATCCCCTCCCTCCTTGAGCTTATCCCAGTAGTAATCCAGCTCCTCCTGATCCTTGCACGGGAGCTGGAAGGAGATGGCTCCGCTGTGCTTCAATTGCGGACCGCCGTTCAGCGCGGTGAATGGGGTGCCGTTGATTGTGAACGCCACCACCATCACGCTGCCGACGGCGAAACTGTGGTTTTCCTTGCCGGCCTCAGTGTAGCTGGGGGGATAAGGTTGTTAGTAATAGTCCAATCAGAAACGACTCTGTAAAGCTTATGCGTACTAGCTAGTCTTGGTGATGACCCCATCTTTAAAGATAGAGGTGTAGAACTTGGCGGCTTCTTCAGCTTCGCCATTGAACCAGAGGCAAGGAGTGATTTTGGGTGCCATTTCTGAGACAGAGTTGAGTGATAGGTTGAAAATGTGGTAGTATTCAAGATGTAGTATATCAATTCAATGTTTGAAAGTGAATTGGAATTCGAGATATCGTCCAGCAGAGGAATTATTCGACATTCTTATATCTCGATCATTGTCGACAATGATCGAGATAATTAGCTAAGTGGCAGTAACGCATCCAATGAGCGCGGTGGTTGCCTAACAGTCAAGGACACATTTTCCATAACTGGTAAAGATCCCGTGTCGCTGCCTACCCGTGGCTTTCCTGGAGCGCATCACCAATAAGATTTGCAGGCTTAAGCAACAACAACATGAGCTTGAGTTGAAAGTTTTCCCAAACATTACTCCGGCTTATTCTTGAGTTTGCAGTTTATTATGTCGAATTACGCTTTGTGCGATACTTGACAAGTTTTCCACAAAAACTCTCAATTGCTGCTTTAACCACTGTTCTTCTATGATAAGCTAGTTTGTCTCAAGGATAGCCTTCCAGTCCCTCTCTTTCATCCACTCCTCATACGATTTTGTCTGCACCTTCTTCGTCAGTTGGCCCGGTTCCATTATCTTCATCGACCCAAAGTAGCCAAATTCGTTGAGGGCTGGGAGAATTCGAAGCACCTCCATAGGCACGCCAAACTTCTGATGCATGAAGTCGACCGACACGTCGACGAAACTAACTTCCTTCCCACTTGCCCTCGTCCAGACGTCGCCAATCTCCTGCACCGTCAGGAAACTGTCCGTGTCGTGTGCCAACAGCTTAATACCCGGCTGCTCATTCTCAATCAGAGCCCTCACGTAGGGGCCAGTGCTCTCCTTTGGATCAATGATTGGCATCCTTACATCCTTGCTCAGAGCCGAAACGTATTTATATTTGCCGTCTGATGGATCCAATTGTGGTGAAAGCAATGCATTGGTATTGTACGCGCCCAGGTATATGAAAGATGTCTTCTTGGCCAATTCCGGGTGCTCGCGTTCAATGTATTCGACAGTATCGGCTTTGGCCTCCCAGTGCAGAGAGTGATACTTCCCGCCGGTCATCTTCGTTGCTGACGGGAGTGCAGAGTAGATAAGGCGCTCTAAAGTTGGCACTTTAGCCGCTGTTTGGACCGCATTCTTTGCACGCGACACTTCGCTCTGATATGCAGCTTCGCTGGGGTCTACCAGCCCTTCTTCAAGCTTCCCGCCATTCGCCATGAGCTTAGCCATGTGGACTCCGAAAACCGACCAAAATTCGGTGTTGAGGAAGATAGCATTCGCATCTTGGAACGCTGTGGGTAAGGAGCTGATATCTGTGAGGTCCGCCTGAACAACTTCTGCGCCTCGAGCTGCCAAGTCTTGGCCGGCTGGAGATGATGGGTCTCGAGTTACAGCGCGAACCTTCCAGTTGGGAAGGTTGAGGAATGTACGTGCGACTGAGCCACCTTGGATTCCTGTGGCACCGACAACAACGATGATCTTTTGGTTTGACGCAGCCATGATGTGTAATTAGAATAGTGGTATGAATATAAAAGCTTAAGGATGATGTAGGAAAGACTTTGAGAGTGCCATTCTAACTCCCTTATATATTCCCATTTAATTAATACTTCAACTGGCCTACACTAATAATCTCTGGCTTACCCTCGGATTTTGCAAGATAAACGTCACCGAGAGCATTTACGTTGCCATTTCTTATAATAGGAGGCTCCCATGAAATGTGATTACCCAGTCCCAGAGATTCTAAGGCGGGATCAAAAGCCACTAAGGGGGGAAACGATCAAACTATTGTGGGTAAGCCACAGGTACGTAAGTAGTAAGCCACTCTTAGCTTTGTTATTTTCCGGGGTTGATGAGCTCGGAGATATAAATCTAATCGCCGATAAGCTAAGCATCGCAGCATAATGCTAGCGATATGTCTTCCATGTGCTATCTGGCGTAGGGCAGATATTATTGATTATTAAATGATGGACACTGGTGCAGAATTACGTACTCCTGTTTGCACGTTAACTCCTCGTGGCTCCGATGATAGGAGGCGGAGCGGTCGTCGAACACGTGCCCTTACAGAGGCCCGCCGTGAGCAAAACCGCCTGAATCAACGAACATACCGTAAGTGTAGGTCCTTTTAGTTTTGGACCGTCACTTAGTCAGTGGTTAGGCCAGAAGCAGAGGGAGCAGCGCCGTGAGGGCTTGCAGATACGATGCAAGAGCTCGTCTACGCAAATGTTAGAGCTCCGGCCCCGGCCAACAAATCATAGTGAGGAAGTGCCCGCCAAAGAAGATGCGCTTCCTACAAATTTTCTTGAGCCAAACCCTGTTCAAGACCAGGAAGGAATTATTGTGCTATCGAATTATGTTGCTACCCCGGCGGCTGAATTGCCGCTGCCGTCTGACTTCAGTAGCCTGATGGAAGATGGCTTGCAACCCAACATCGACTTAGAGAATGATACTGAACTACTAAATGATCCGCCGCTAGATACCGCCATGGAAGCATATTATGGTAATAATTACATGTATTTAAACGAGCTCGATACAACAATAGGCCATGGTCCCGGCCTCGAAGCGTTGCTTCACGGTACCTCTCTATCACAGAAGATCGCATCTGCGTCTCGCCTCCCCAGCCCACGGCTCAACTGCATCCAATTCTACCAGACAACCTTCCTCACGGCGACTATCCACAATGCCCGGAGTATGGGCTTTATAGTCGAGGAAGAGAGTGTTACAATGTCACAATGCCTCGGCTCCTCCCCCTTCTTCCGGCCCGTAACGCCAGCCGATGACCCAAAGAAGCTCCTCGCAGCAATTACTAGGCCATCAACTCCGGCGCATCTACGACCTACCTTAGAGCAGGTGCTCTACCCACACCCGGGTTTTATGGACCTCATCCCAATACCGGCCTTCCGCGCACGTGCCATTACCTTGGCAGCTGCCAGGCCGCAGGCTTTCGATTTATGGGATCTGAAGAAAGACATGGTTCTTGAAGAAGGCCTTGTCCCCTGGAGTAGCATTGGGGGTAACCCTCGTTCTGGCAGGATGCGCGGAGGGCAGGGGCAACCATGGGACATGAGGAGCTGGGAGGCAGCACCGTGGTTCTTACGAAAGTGGTGTATGTTAGTTGATGGGGAGGAAGGAGATCTGTGGAACCAGAGTCTGTGGTGGCAGAGTGCGAGGGGGCAGATAGAAAGTTAGATTTTACCTCAAACTCGAACCCCTATCATTAACTTAATCATCCAGCCCTCCAACATACCCCGCCTCACGCCTTTGCCACAGTAACTTACCGTCCTCCGTTGTAATTCACAGCCCAGGTAATCTATGGAGACAAGGAGGAATTATTCCCCGAGGGCTGATAGAACACGCTAAGAGAATACCCAGTTGCCTGCATGGACCGAGGCAAGTCATCGCATAGAAGGCCGGCCGTATGGAGTATTGATTATGGCCACGTGGGCCGCCTCAGGGCTATATAACGTGGTGATATGTGGAGGGCAGCCCAGCCCAGCCCAGCCAGCCAGACAGGGCCTCGGGGATTAAACTGGCTTCTCAGGATTGTGGGGAAACGGGGATATGACGGTATTTCACTTTCTGGTAGTGGTCTAAAACTGGGCCGTCCCCTTTCAAGAGCAGCCGCGTTGTTTCCTTTTTACCTATAGCCGCCCCTTCAATGTTTAGACATAACGGTATGATTGAGTCTATAAGCATGATAAACAACCAGCGACTTTCATTGGCGTCACGCAAAATTCGCTGTAGATCTGATGTTCATCCCATTGAATAAGCTTCTCACCAATTATGTGGAGATTGACACCGCACGAGGCCCTCCAAAGTGCCCACAACAGGCCATCTAGTGGCATTCCCCCATACAAACTATAAGCACTCTTACTTGATAGTGGTGGAGAGGATGGATACTGTAGCGCGGCCTCTAGAGTGCCCAGTGCGCTACTGGTGCCTGCCGGGCGCGGGGTAGGGCTATTTGGCCCATTATTAGCGCCAGTTTTAACGTACAAATGCGCTGACTCTAAATTGCCGAGTCCTTAGATCATCTGAACAACATCCAGGGCAACCATGCAGGAAATAACCTTTGCGAAGCGAACTGGGAAGAAGCCTTTAAGCCAGCTTCTTATCCTGGCTTGTCCAGGCTTATCTGCCTACCTTATCCCTGTCAGGATCTGCTTTACATATTAGAGGTCGAGCGGGATTGTGGCGTTATCCGGACTATGCCTATTCTGGAGCAACTGAGACCGCAGTTCCTGACTCGAACTTTCAACATAGGAAGGAAGATACTCCTAATTTCCTTGAATCAACCTTGAATCAACCTTGAGCAGTGTTTAAATGGTTCAGGAGAGGATCTACCCCGCGTTTTACCGTGTTTAAACTAACTATTCATGTAGGTCTGACATTGCATGACGGCATGAGCTGTGGATTATACCGTGCTGTTGTCAAACCCAGGCCTGCGGGGCGGGGGTCTCGAGATATAAAGCATCCATAGATCAGCATGGAGTAGTCTTGAAATACTAAGCTTTCTTGGAAGCTTTCAGTGACATTGGTTTGTCCGTTTGCCTGACAGTTGAATCGCACCGCTTGAGACCAATTCCCAAGATGAAGAATCTTTTCTTCACGCTGGCGTCCTTCGCGGCGCTGGTTCCAGCTGCCCTGTCACAATGCTTTCCGGATACAATGAACTTTTCTCCAATTACCTCTATTGGGACCCCCCAAGTTCAATTTACATCTTGCCCAAGCCAGGCTGATGGCCCCAGGATCGACAAACTCGGCCTGTCGACCTTTGACTGGTGGTACTTTGATGCCGTCTCCACTGACGGATCTCAGGCTTTCACGGTCATCTTTTTTACATCGTCTGCCATTGGGTTCAGCTTCGACTTCTTCAGCGCGGTCGACCCCTTAAACGTCTGGGTTTTTGCAACCTTTGGGGACGGATCGCCTGCTTCGGTCTTCCCTGTGCCAGCCGTTTCGGTTACCACTACTACCAATGGCGATGGAGCGTCTGGAGATTGGCATGGAAGTGGCATCAGCTTTAAGGGAGAGTCCGATCTTAGCTCCTACGTTGTGAAATTGGACAACCCAGTGATTGGCCTCACTGGCACATTCACCCTGAAATCAGTACGCACTCCATGTTTTATTTTTAGATCCATCGCAGCTAACATTAACCTTTTCAGCGTGGCCCGGGACATTACAACTGTGGCCCTCTGGGACCTAACCAAGACGAACAATCACTGCCCCACATCGGCTGGGTTAATGTTATGCCAGGTGCTGATGCAGTGGTGGATGTTAAAGTTCTTGGCAAACCCCTGAAGTTTGAGGGACATGGATATCACGACAAGGTAAGCCTGGCCGACGGCCTTTAGTTTCGATAATTTATGCAATGCTAACAATATCTTAGAACTGGGGAGATATTCCATTCATTACAGCCCTGAAGAGCTGGTACTGGGGCCACGCGAGTGTTGGTGGCTACGACCTCGTTTTCTTCGACATGATTGACCCACAAGGTGTCAACAAGGTCGGCGGATATGCTCTGAAGGATGGCGCAGTCGTTGCGCAAACCTGCACGACTGGTGTTAAGATCCGACCAATTGACACCCCATACCCTCCAACTATCTTCACTGCCGTCCCCAAGTCGCTGACGCTCAACATGACCCTTAATGATGGAACTCATCTCGATGCTGTCTTGACTCAGGTCACTACGCAACTTAACATCGGGATCTATGTTCGTTGGATTGGTACTATTGAGGCCACTATTGGAGGTCTTACTTCGACCGGATCAGCGTTGTGGGAGCAATTTGCTGTTTCTCCAACTCCATAGTCGTATGTAGCAGTTTAAGCCACACAGGAGTATATATATACGTTCCAAACAATGAATATGCCATTGAATCAACGTAATAGTTAATATAGTGCGATAAAAACCAGTTAGAAGTCCAAAGAGAGCCAATTGAACCCATATGAAACCACCCTTCTCATTATCGAACTGTTGCAGCTGCTTCGTCTGTTAGGTCAATAGCAGACCCTGGCAAAATTCTAGTTGCCAAATGTCGCTCTGCGAATGTCGCAGCTGAGACAATAGCAGTGTTGGAAATAGTAACGCTATGGAAATTTTTGTAACGTTCCTGGAGGCCTCTGAGAATAGAAATCGACTCATTAACACTAGGTTCCTTGATAGTAACTTGCTGACTATATCTCAACTTCTAAAGTGAGAATTCCAATAGACCCATCACGTGCACGTTCCCCACCAACCGGAACATCATTTACCCACCCCGGCGGCCTCGCCCACCCGTCCCACCATAAAGCTTGCTTGCATACATGCTGACCAGCTCCACGATCCAATCCAGCACCTCACAACCCGCACACACAAGCGCGCAAGTTGCAATCGCAACCGACAAACCAACGATGTCGACCACGCGCCTCACATTCCTATACCCGCATCTCTTCCGCGCCGTGCGCCGCGTCGAGTGTCCTGGGCCTGGGGCAGCGGTGCGTCAATGCCGCGCTGGGGGCAAGCAGAGGAGAGCGGGGTTTGCGGGGACGGCGGGGGGGAGAGCGAAGTTCGCGGAGAGGAGGGGGAAGGGCGTTGAGCCTATGATTGAGGGGGAGAAGGAGGGGAAAGAGCAAGTCGAGGAGAGCAGTGGAGGAGATGCGGGACGCGGAGTGACGAAGGCCGGAGAAGAGAAAGTGGATGATACCGGCGACGCAATTGCGGAAGGGGGGATCACGGCTGCGGATGCGGCAAAGGAGACGAGTGATGCGAAGGTAGCATCGACGCCAGCAGTGGAGGAGGGGAAGTCGGAAGCAGAGACGGACAAAGATAGGGACAATCCCGCCCAAACCACCGATGACGCACAAGCCCCGAATACCAATCGCGACGCACCCCTCACGGACTCCGTCCTGCATATGGACCCCCCACTCGAGAGTCTCATTGGCAGCCTCCCGCACCTGGCGCCCGCGCCATACGTGCACCACTTCGACTCATACACTCTGACGCAGCGGATCGCCGAGGGGGGTTTCACCTCCGCGCAGAGCGTGGAGACGATGAAGATTGTGCGGGCGCTGCTGACGGCCAACTTGGACATGGCCAAGGATGGGCTGGTGAGCAAGAGCGACGTGGAGAACGAGACATACCTCTTCCAAGCGGCGTGTTCAGAGCTGCGAACTGAGATCCAGAACGCGCGCAAGGCGAGTGCGGAGGGGATGCGGCTGCGGCGCACGATGCTGCAGAATGAGGCGGATATCTTGAATCAGAAGATGACGCAGGATTTGGCGACGCTGAAGGATGAGTTGAAGGAGATGTTTAATGATCGCAAGATGGAGGTGCGGATGGAGCACTCGAATATGGAGAGCCAGGTATGTGTCACCGCTACCCTGGGGAGCAATATGGTTACTAATGTGTCATAGATCCAGGAGCTCAGCTACAAGATCACCGTCGCGCTCAACAGCGACACCAAGTCCGAGGTTGAGGGCGTGCGGTGGATCCTGACGCGCCGCGCTGTGCTAGCCATCGTCTTTATGGCATTCGTCGTGCTGTCTAGTTTGAGACTCGCGAGCTATCGTAGCCATGAGGCTGCTCTGGCGCTGCAGAAGGCCGAGAGAAAGGAGGAGCTGCAGCGGCAGGCGGCGGAGAAGCAGAGGGAGGCTGGAACGCAGACAGAGGAGGCGATCTTAGCGGCGGAGGGAGTGAGCACGAGCTAGGAGGCAGATTGGGTTGTATTGGATAGATACCCTAGGGTTGAAGATGTAGGAGTACATACTGTATTGTACTGTATATGGATTACATAGGATGTGTCGTGGGTTGCTTATAGACATGTGGGAATGAGATGATTTAAGAAGACAACATGGTTCTCTTCGATCCTACTCTTAGCTCACACTCATGCTTTCGTGCAACCCGTATCTCGACAAAATCGGAGGGGTACCTCAAAATAAAATTTGCACCAAAGACATCTCAAGTTCGATCAGCATGTGGTATCATCGTTGCCATTATTCTAGCTGAATACCGAGGTTGAAACCCATCCTACACTTGTAGTGCCCCTTCCCTCCCAGGCCGGATTTCCCAATAAGCCCCCAAATGTCGTCAGATATCCCCCTATCTATCTATTTTTACTCCTGAAGTGCCGCACAACGGCCCCTCCCTCCTACTCACTCAGCTGAGGCACGCCGTAAACGCAGTGCGCAGCTCATCGTTCAACCTCTCGTTAACCCAGCCAGACAGCGTTGCCGCATCAGCTCCGCTTCCCTGCTGTCCGCCGGCACGATAGTACTGGGCGACCCAGGTCTTGATATCCGTCATCTCAGGCCACGAGTCCTTTGGCTGGCGGCGGCAGGTGTTCAGCTGCGTGAAGCCGACGCCGAATGACAGATCATCAACGTCCTGCTCCACGACGACGGCGTCATCCGCCACTGGCATTGGTGCATTCACCAAGAGGTTGATGAGCGTCCCTGCGGTGAGGGTCCAGCCTTTGACGTACTTAGAAGCAAACTTGTCCGAATCGGTGAGCGTCTTTGTGAGCGAGACGGCGGCCGTCTTTCGGTCGATCGGCTTGGTGAGTTGTTGGGTGAAGGGTAGAATGATGGTGAGATAGAGAGGGACATAAGCGTCGCCTTGGATGCTGTCCGAAGCGGCGATGAAATAGTCTGCGCCGAATCCGTGCTTGGGGTCGTTGAGGGCGGAGACGTGATGGTAGAAGCGCACGAATCGGAGCTTGAATGCGTCGGTCACATTCGGCGCTGATAGGCGCGAGTAGATGAGTTGAAGGATGGCAGGGAAGTATGTGACCAGAGTTTGGCTGTAAAAACGTTAGCAAATTCTCAAGTTTCGGACATAGAAGCGACATACCCGTTAAAGGTGGAAACGACGCTCTCAATAATGTCGAATGCGTATGACTCGAGTTTGGCTTTCTTGGTGATAAGATTCTGGAATACTCCAAGGACGGCCTCGATTTGGTTGTTGGCCACAATATCCTGAGCGCCGCGAGGGATAATGGAGCACAACAGGCGAGATAAAGCTGGCACATTACCCTTGGATACCCACAAGTCTGGCATAAGAATTGGGGTGATCAGAGCCTTGTAGTATTCGGAAAGAGCTTCCGAAGGTCTCGATTCCAAAAGTGCGGCAAACAATTGGAATACGTATGGCTTGAATTCCTCGACATCGTTGGTTAAGATTCCGGCAAATGGCGCATACAGTGCCTCTTCGAACCTTTCTGGCTGGGATGGCGCGCCATATCTGATCAGGGCACCCAGTGCTTCAAAGTGGTAGTAGTAGAATCGCGGGTTGCTGGGGTTTCGGCTGATAATCTCGGTGATATTGATGAGATGCTGAAGAACAGTGTCTGTGATTGGGATAACGCCTTCCTTAATGACGATCAGCACTCTCATAACACAGCGCATCAGGAACTCGTTCTCTTGGATCTTTTCTGGTGCCGCATCCTTTTCGATCAGATGGAACAAGTGCTCCACAAGATCCTTCGCATATGGCTGGACCTGATCTTTGCCAAACACGTGCTTTCCGGAGTCGTCCACCAAGCTCAGTACACGCTCGACAGCAATCGAAGCGTAGGTGTAGACCACGTAATTGGGAGAAGCCAGATTCTGGACAAGAGGCGGGAATGCAGCCTGCCACTGTTCATGCGTCAACTGGCTTCTGAAGGTGTAGAGGTAGTTGATCGCATCGACTTTCAGGATTGGCTCGACGCCCTCGGAATTCAAAAGATCGCTCGCGATGTTGTTTTGGAAGAACTCCACTACGTTCAGCAGCTGGTTCGTTGTCTTAACTCCATGACTGGAAGTTGATGCCCCTCTTGCTGCAATAGCAGAGAACAAATAAATGGCGGCATCCTTGGAGCGCCATTCGTTTTTGGGGTCTTGGGCGTACTTTGCAAAGTAGTGCTCGACGTACTTTCCAACAACCTTTGTAAGGAGAGGTTCAAAATGACCCAGGAGAGTCCTCAGGAATTCTGTCGCCGCTCTCCTCCTAGTGTCAATATCCGAGCCCTCGAGGTTCTTGCGAATATACTCAATCGGTTCATCCTCGAATTGCTCAATGTCAGATTCTCTTAAGCTTACACTTGGAAGTATAGCTTTCTCAACAACTTGCTCAAGTACACCCTCGTTGTTAAAGTTCTCTGCATGTTTCTTTATTCCACAAACTGCAGTTAGGAAGTGCAGCCCTTTGCTGATAACGAGGTCGTATTTCGTTTCTTGACCGATGGTTGTCAGAAGGTTCCACACGCTGGTAATGAACGGTTGGAGGAGCTCCCCGAAAGCGTCTTCATACTTCTGGACGTAAAGTACCAGAACTTCGCAAATATCTGTCTTCACGAACTCCAGGGGTCCGGCCTCGGTATCGTCATCCGTGTGTAGGTGGGGGTTGTCGTAAGTGAGGTATTTCTGTAGTAGGGTGGTAATAGATTGCAGGTTGTCCTCGAAAGCTGGTGGGAGATCTTGGCACGATAAATCGTAGAAAAGCTTCACCAAAAGGTTCATAGTTGCAAAATGCTCCTTTAATGCAGCTGCATTGTCTTTGTTGGCTTCGATCTGCCTATCGGTGCTCTGTCATGATTATCGCCTTAGATTATCACCCTTATAAATTTTCTGCACGGATTGAATTCATACCACAAGTAATTGCAAGAAAGGCTCTGCGAATTTCCCCAACACATGGTTGATCTCCGCGAAGAGGTCGTCTGAGCGGAAAAGCGGACGCCATCTGCGGAAGATCGAATGTGCGACTTCTAAGACTCCATTGTTGACCTTTGCGTTATCTGGTGTCAGGCGGGAAACGAGATCCTAGTGAGAGTCAGCATCGAATAACTTTGATGTACGCTTGGGCACAATTTACGTCAACAAGAGTATCCCAACGCTGCCAGAAATCAGAATCCGCAATCAAACTGATCGCTTCCCCGAGTTGTGCTTGTATAGATGACGGCACTCTTATCATAAGCCCAATAAGCTCATTCTTAATCGTAACGACTGTTGACTCTGGGAGCTTGTAGCGACCTTCCTCATCCTGAAATAAATTATTAGAGCGGTCTTTGTTCGTAGACAGCTGAACTTACCACATAGTTGAAGCGGATGTAGTTCTTGAAGCACAGGGCACTTGATAGCCTTGTGTTCAAAGGAAAAGACTCTGAAGCAACTATCTGCAAGAGGGATAACGAGAATTCCGGCTTCTCCTGCTGTATTTTCAGTAGTTCCGCCTCAGCTTGTCATAGTCAGCATATAATTGTCAACAGTTATGATAGACATATGTACCTTGTTTATGCTGCCGCGGGTCCAAAGTAGCTTGGAGAAGCTGCGCAACTGTCTGAAGTTCAGCATCCATGTTAAGTATATTCAGGAATATACGTTGTTGAATGGACTGGAAATAGTTCAACAAGCACAGTTGTTATATTTGTATGCTTCCGCTTCTCTCGAAACTAAACACAAACAGCGGCAACGAGAGTGCGGGCAGCAACGTCGGACAAACTATTGTTCCGTTAATTGGATGACTAAGCACGTACTAAGAGATCTCGACATTTGATCATGCAGCGTCAGGGTTACACAGCTCCTAGTAAATAGCTACAATAGCTTTCATATTGGTATCAGGTCTGGTTAGAGTGGGATAATTCAGTTTTTACAATCACTGACAAGGCATAACCCCTTTTCATAATGTTAAATTTATAGCTTCTTCTTCGGGATTCGTCCATGTTTCCTTTTCCCTTCAAAAGTAACCTTACCTTATCTATATGAGGTACAAAGTAGATAAGCTCTTTTGCCGACCCTTGTGAAATGAGACCAGGACTGGCCTTATCCCCGCTTCGCATCCTTATCTTTTCAACATCAATGTCGTGCTTATAAAAGCTTCATACCTACCAATCTTGACGCGCACTCATGTGTCTCGGCCATCCTGTGGTGAGGCCCTCCTGTCCTGTCGCGTTATTTGCCCGAGCCTTGCCTGGCGAGTGTATGCGCAACACTGGTCCCCCAGTCAAGCTACATTGCCAGCGTCACCAGCTTGTTGGACAAAGGCGTATGTGCTCTAACTGCATAGCACGTGGCTGACGTTCACCCATCACAGATATCACCGTCTCACCGGAAGTCCGATAGCAGGATCTTATGCCTCCACCCTCCGGGCACGTAGCGCAGACTCCAGAACCGAAGAGTACTGGTCTTGCAGGAGTCTTCAAAACCTTGACCGGGCAGAAGACGAACAGAGGTCTTCCATCGTCGCCCTATTCACCTTCTTCGATACCGATTGCGACTGTTCAGCTCGCTCAACAGTTGAATGGACCGGATACATCGAGAGGGGCAATTTATGGCGGTCCGTCGGAGTATGAGGAGCTGTATGAGAGGCTGAAGCCGGATAACGCTTTGGCGGATAGGCTTGCGGCGGCAGATGCCCTCCGACTTGCCGTCTCAGACTATCCCCTGAGTGGTGTTACCAGCATATGGTATGCCGCGAAGGATCTCATATCGCCCGAAAACCCAGCCGACGCTCGCCGCACCGGGTTTGAACTCTTGACAGCATGTGTCAAGCATGCTTCTGCGACGGACTTGGAGAGGAAGGAGTACTTCAACACATTAACGGCGCCGCTAGACCCAGATGACTTCCATCTGCAGCTAGCTGCTGTGACCGAGCTGGCCAAGAATGGAAAAGACCTGTCGGGGTTTCATTACGATGCAATGTCACTCCTTACTCGGTGGCTTCGAATGGCCTTTGAAGCATTCGAACGTGCACGCAAATCGCCGAGGCAATCGTCCAAGTCTAGCCAGCCTAAGGTGCCTTTGGGCGAAGAAACGAATATCCATCAGCTATTCAATTTGATCGTCAATGTCATAAAATTTAGTTTCAATGTCTCAGATGATGAAGAAACCGGAGCTCTCATCGACGAGATAATCTACATCGCGGTTCATGCAACATTTCCAAACGAGATTCGCGCCTGTGTACGAATGCTGGATGCTATTGTAACATATGGTGCAATACCGAGCGTGAAACTGAAGGATTTTGTGTCAATTCTCTGCTCTGTGCACTTTATGGTCCGAGATATCAGACGTGAAGCATGGCAGACGATTGGAAATCTGTGCAGGTCTCACAATGGCCATACCACAATTTGGATCCTTCTTGACGTCCTTCGCCATCCAGACATGAACCAAAAAACGCAGGCAGTTATTCGAGAAGTTCGCGGGTCGCTCTCCGTGCTAGAGAGAATCGTAGGCAAAGGTGGGGAAGGAGGTTACCCGCCAGTGCCTTTTGGTCTTCTCATGGAAGCGCTCTCCATGTCGTTAATTGTTGACCAGCCCAAGGTGGACCAAGACATAATGCATCTTATTCTATCTCTGTTCGGCGAGGACGAGGCTTCACTAAACTCGAGTATATTAGAGGAAGACTGGACCAAAATGTTCGAAATAGTATCCAGGTGCGCCGTTCGTGCGTTGGAGACATCCGATGGCAAGGTTATTAGCAAGACCAACTCGTCTTCTTCTGGGTCGTCGACCACCGATAGCTCTGCTCATATTGCGACTGGCATAGCTCAAACGTTTTATGAACTAATAACTAGGGTAGAGTACCTCCTACTGTCGATGGAGGCTGGCGAGTTCATACAAAGGGAGAGTTGCATTTTGTTCTTCTCAAGGGTATCAGTACACATACCCGATTCCTGTGCTAAGTTGGTAATACGGTATTACATCGACTTTCGATTTTGCTACCCTTCGGATAGCAACTGGGAAATTAACATCAAAACATTACTGGATGCTTTCTTCCTGAACAGAAATCGGCAGACTGAGACACGACTACTAGCTCTCCAGGCAGTCACGGATGTCTATGACCTAGTCGAAATGATGGAGGAATACAATGACACGGACAGAAAGCAAAATTTGGTCGCCGGTATACTCAGTGGCTTAGCGGACGAAAATGATCTCACCGTCGTCCATGATATTGTGGCTTTCGCTGTCACAGTTTGCGATACCGCAGAGCAAGATGAATTTGAGTTCATCATCAAGCAGTTGCACCAGTGCGTCAACAACGATCGATTGAATTCGCCACTCTTCCCACAGGCCCCCCGCCCTTCTCTTCAATCTAGCCGGTCAGCTGGTTCGCTCGAGAACCATGTTCCACCGTCGGCGCCATCCGGCATTATCACAAGAGGCATTATTCAAATATTCATGAGAACAATGGATAGTTCCGCAACAAAATGCCTTCGAGCCTTCGATGAGATTCTTTGGATTGTTAGATCTTCTTCCTGCGATACAGAAGCCCGCCTTTCCGCCCTGAGAATGCTCCTCCGCCTCCGTGCTGATTGGGCAAATCGGATCTTCCTTACGCCATTCACAGAAGCAGAAGCTCTAGCAGCGCTGCTATACCGTACGCCAGCGTCATTGGCCAAGAAGCAAGCTGCCGATGAAGCTCAGCCGAGCCGGCCAACGCGAACAGATGAAGCCCGCGGGATACGAAGTACTTCTTCAGGCCAGGCGTACACAACTGCCTCGGCTGGAAGAAGTGCCAGTGGTGTTAGCCGCACCCTTCAGCGTAACCATCAGATGTGGATGACCCCAGACCCTGAGGCCCTCCCGGAACAGCTGTCGGACAAGGCAAGCCCTATACTGGTGTCCGTTGACGCAGAAAAACCAGACATAGACGACAGCACCGACAGCAAGCCTATTGAACGGAATTACCTTAAAATAAATATTTGGCTTGAGATTGTCATTGGCCTTTTGCAGCAAGGATGCGACTGGGAATTGTACAGCTATATCTTGGTCCACTTGCCATCACAATTGGCCAACCATTCACTTTTTAAGGGAGCAATTCCGCAGGTGAAGCACCTTCGAGGCCTTCTCTGCGAACAAATTAAGAACAGCAGTTTTTATGAACCTCCTGTGTCATCAGGGCTGCGGAAATCCGATACAGCTATCTGCTTGCTTCAAGCACTTACTATGGTCATGAGTTATCACCAGCATTTTTCACGCAGCGAGGAAGATGATCTTGTAAAGTCGCTCATTCATGGTGTCGGTGCCTGGGAACGAGCAGCAAAATTCTGCATCCACGCATTGTCAATCTGTTGCCACGAGCTTCCCGCTTCGATGAAGCTTGTATTAGGCAGCATTTTGGTTAAGATGTCTCAGATTATCACGCAGTCCCACGTCGCTGTCCACATCCTTGAATTCTTAGCTTGCCTTGCACGGCTACCCGATCTTTACTCAAATTTCAGGGATGAAGAATATCGCACCGTGTTCGGGATATGCTTCCGTTACCTTCAGTATGTACGGGATCAAAATTCCAAGGCCATGTCGGGTAGGAGCAGCACAGTTTCAAGCCGTCCAACAACTTCTAATTTGGATCCATCAAGCGCATCTGGGGATGGTACCAAAGCGGACAACAGTGCCACCAATGCTGCCAATGACCTACCTCAGTACGTGTTTACTTTGGCGTATCACGTCATTACCTACTGGTTTCTGGCTTTGCGTGTTTCAGACCGTGGAAGCCATGTTAGTTGGATAACAAAGAATCTTGTATGGACAGATGATTCTGGCAAGCAGCAGCTGGATGAGCAAGCTGAGGTAACCCTTGACTTCATGCGCAGGACAGCGTATGCTGATGTCGACGAATCAAAAGGAGACCCTGTGTTTTCGTCAAAGAATCACGACGAGGTCCTCAAATCCCGCTGGATTATGGGCCAAAGTGTGATTACGGTCGAACAAGCTACTAGAAGTGGTTGGGCGCAAATAACAAAGAGACAGGCATCTGCCACCTCACACTATATGATTCACCAAAATTATGAAGCACCACGAGCTCATCAAATATTGAGTCCGACTGATGGTGTGCGAGACCCAAGTCGTCCAACCAAGAACTGCTTCCTGCCGAGCAATCTCCCTGTACAACTATTCGCACCTACTTCTAGCTCCATGCAGCCAATACATCTACCAGATGACGACATGATCAAGCGAGCAATCTCCAGTCTTGACCGTACTTCTACAGTTGATGGTCATAAGGTGGGCATCGTTTATATTGGTCCAGGACAGAAACATGAGAAAGAAATCTTGCCGAACATCAGCGGTAGCACAGATTATATGGCACTCCTAGCTGGTCTAGGCACCCTGACGAGACTCCAACAGGCGACCTTCAATACACAAGGATTGGACCGAAATAACAACACAGACGGAGAGTTCACGATTTGCTGGCGAGACCGTGTGACCGAGTTGGTGTTCCATATTACGACGATGATGCCTACCAATCTAGAGCACGATCCTCAGTGTATTGGTAAGAAGCGCCACATCGGTAACGACTTCGTCAATATTATCTTCAACAACTCGGGCAACCCGTTCAATTTCAACACCTTCCCGTCGGAATTTAATTATGTCAACATCGTCATCACTCCAGAATCACGCCCATCGTTTGTTGCTACGCGTGATCGGTCCAGCGTCGACCCTAATACCTCGTTTTATAAAGTTCAGGTCTTGAGCAAAGAAGGATTCCCAGAGATCTCTCCTGCGTCAGAAACTAAAATCCTGAGGCTCAAGGCACTTCCCGACTTCATACGTCTACTTGCTCTTAACGCCTCGGTGTTCTGCCTTGTGTGGGCCAACAGGCATGGTGGCGAGTATATCTCATCGTGGCGCAGCCGTTATCGGGAAATACAGCGGTTAAGAGAGAAGTACAAGAATGCTAGCTCTTCGACAACGTCGCCTCCTGGTACTGCACCACAAGGACAGGCGCCGTCGACAACCGATAGCTCGAGGAGCGTCAGAGACAGTTTCACAACACTTCGGAGAACATCAGTGGCAAACTTCTTAACTAATATCAACGACCATGACCGTCCAGCGAGACCACCGTCCACCGCTGAGTCTGAGAACGAGTCCAAACATGGACAGGGAGATGACGAGAATATGGTTGGGCAACTGGATTTTTCAAAATGGGCATCATGATACAAGGAACAAGCAAATATACAGTAGGGAGGAGACGGCGCATGGATGTCTACATATACCACAAAAAGCAATTTGTTTCTCTCGCCTTTTTTAGCTTCTTTGTCAAGCTTAATTTAACAATAATATTTACACATGTCTCTATATTCATGCTCTTTTGGCTTATGGTGAAGATGTTCTTTATTAGCAGTAGGCAAAGCTACCCATCCTTATGTTTGTTTTTGACATATCATTGATTTATCTGCCATGTTATCAGGCTTTGGTATGCTTGGCCCAGCTGTTCCATAGCTCTTTATGGGACTGAGGCAAGGAAATAGTACTCACCCCGCCTAGAAGTCTGAGGAATGACAGTTGATAACATATATCCACAGCCACTGCAATTAAAAATCAAATCTCAAGACCAAGACCAAAATTGGCATATTATTCCCTTAAAATTGCGGCAAAAACAATAATTGCGATTAGATTTAAAACTGGTATCAATTTTTAGCAACAGACAGTCCTACCTCAGACTTTTAGGTGGCACAGGCCGACACCTTCCTCAACAGCAATATAAAGTTGAACCCCTGAAGCTCTTGTGTCATTATGCTCCTTGTGGGATTTCCCAGCCCAGAATGTACATGGTTTGATCTCTCATGTGTTTCTGTGATGCATATCCAACATAGATTCCTCCAACAAGGCCTATGGATATCAGCCCACAGGGTGGTACCATGCTTATGACAGGAAGCAAGGTCTGGGAAGTGACAGAATGATCTGAAACAATGTGTAGCATGGTATTTGAAACATAGATCTCCCATAGATCTCCCATTAGCACATGCATCGGTCGGAAAAGGCTGAAATGTGGGCGCGGCGTAATGTATATCCGGCGATACTCAGCCTTGCTCCTCGATTGTAAAGTCGCGGTCAGGTCGCCGAGCAACAACTTTGCACATTCACCCTCAATATAACACACCAACAACCTGACAGATAATGCCCCCCCTTAGCTTCTGAGACACGGCAGCTTTTGCTGCTCTTGTCTCCTCTTTCGCATAACCTTAACCATCTTACATGATATGATAAGATGGCTCCAACATATCCGTGGGGTGGATCGAAACCCAAGCAGACAACAAAACTGAACAACACGAGCTTCCCAAGCTTGAAAGACACTGAAGCCAATAAAGCTGCCCCAGAATCTGAATATAACCAAGTACAAGAAGACGAGCTGCTTGTGCTTGGGGCGATCTATGGCGATGACTTCGAACGTGAAGATACCAAGCCTGGTGCATGGAAGGTAAGAGACGACCCCTCCTTAGATAGAAAGCCACTTGCTCACTTATCCAAGAAATCAGAACCGTCTTTCAGCATTCGGGTTACATCTTCGACTGAAGACCTCTCTGTGGTTCTCCATGTAGTTTTCACGGCCACATACCCCAAGTCGGCCCCACTTCTCGCCCTCAAGTTCGGTGATAGTCTCCGCGAGGGGACTAAGTTCAAACTTCAGAAAGTGGTCGAGACAAAGGCAGATGAGATGGCTGCTGAGCGACCTATGGAACCCATGATTCATGAGATCGGCGAAGCTTTGAAAGAGATTCTCGATGGTGCCGCAGAGGCAAAGGCTGCAGGCCGAGACATTCCGAGCTTGGAAGAAGAGAGAGCTATGCATGAGACTGCTGTTGCTCTTAAAGCTGCGAAAGAAGAAGAGGAGCAGGCTGCTCGCGAGAGAGAGGCCCAGATCGCTGAAGAAGAGAGGTTGACTGCCGATGCTCAGATTCTGGTTGCCAGTTATGAGAAGAATACGAAAGACTCACGCAGAAAGAGTAAAGCTCCAGTTGCGATTGAAGATCAGATAGTCGATGAAGACCTCGAGGCGATGAGAGCGGTTGTGGCGTTTGAGGAACCCATCAAGCTTGTTGACGACTTCGATAATGAGAGAACCTTCCAAGCAGTTACCAGCTACTACAGAATTCGCCAAGGTCCTGTATCGGAATGCTTCACAGCTCGCCCGGTCCTCAAAGGTGATCCTATCCAGTTGTTGGTGTTGAAGAAGACAACTATCCGTAGTAGCGAGAACAAGAAGTCTGAATTCAGAGCCCAACTGGCGGGGCTAGAGCGAGAGATCTCCACCCTGATGAAAATCGATCGGGATAATATCTTGCGCGTTTATGCCTATAAACTGACAAAGGAGAGTGGCACAAATGCAGCTTCTGATGGTCTGTGGACTCTTAGTATCTTGACCGAGTATGGAAACAAAGGGTCCCTTGAAGAATGCCTCGACATCTCTGGGAGTCTCATGGCGGAGAGAGTTAAATCATGGGCCATGGCGCTGCTTGATGCATTGACATATCTCCACTCTCAAGGAATCACGCATAGAAACCTCCATGCGTCGAATGTGTTGCTTGTAAGATCTCCTTTGGGGGTTGTAACGCCTAAGATCGCAGACGTAGCATTTCAGCACCGCTTACACACCCTTAAAAACGCGACGTCTGTCGGCAAACTCGAGCTTGCTAGATCTGTTTACTGGGTCCAGCCAGAGAACGTCAACTCCGAGAGGCCTCAGTACACCGACAAAACAGACATATGGGACTTCGGTATCATCTTCTTACAGATGATCTGGGGGCTCAATGTTTTGAGGGAATTTTCAGCACCACAAAGAATTCCAGAAGAACAAGTTGTTTCGAGGCCTTTGGAGGACATGATTCGTAAACTGTTCTCGCCTGACCCAAAGAAACGTCCTCGAGCCAGCGATCTCAAAATGTCCACATTCCTAACAACAACGGAGGGAACTGATGACGAAGTATCAATGCCGCTGCCAAAGTCTGGGTCGTCTGTAGCCCTGACCTCGTTCTCGGCGAGGCGTAGTTCAAAGGTGGATCACCGTCCACTTCACTTCAGCAGATACCATGAAGATTTCATCCAAGAAGGACGACTTGGAAAAGGCGGCTTTGGCGAAGTCCTCAAAGCTCGTAAGAAGCTTGATGGACAGTTCTATGCTGTGAAGAAGATAACTCAAAAGTCTTCATCCAGCTTAGAAGAGATTATCAAGGAAGTTCAGTTCCTGTCCGCTCTTCGTCATCCCTACATCGTCCAGTATCACAACTCCTGGACCGAAATCATTCCGGACACTGGAGATGCAGACGACACAGAGCTTGATTCTTCAACTGCAGAGGGAACAACAGCCCCCTCTCCTCAAGACAACGGTTTGAGAATTGAGTTTGGGACAAGCACCGGTGGTCTTGACTTCATAAGCTCATCTCGTTACATCGAGTTTGATGACGATGATGATGATGATGCTGATACGGCCTCCGACGACGAAGACGATGATGACAACGAGGAAGCAATTATAGACGATGAAGACGAATCATCCTCCCTGAGCGTCCCTGTGATTCAGCATAGGCATAGACGCCAACTGGCTCTTACTCGTACACGCTCTGACTCACGACCAGGAGGTATTACAGTCCTGTACATTCAGATGGAATACTGTGAAGGCAAGACCCTCCGTGATGTGATCAAGCGCGGATCACTTCTGAACGATGTCGATGAAATCTGGCGCCTGTTTCGACAGCTACTTGAGGCTCTAAAGTACCTTCACGGTAACAATGTCGTGCACCGCGATCTTAAACCTGAAAATGTGTTTATCGATGGTGCTTCGAACATCAGACTAGGAGATTTCGGACTGGCTACATCGGGACAATATACTATTCCAGAGACGCTATCTTCCCCTCATGGCACTCATGATATGACGACAAATATTGGGACAGCTAGCTACGTAGCTCCTGAAGTGATGCTCGGTGCGGATTATACGAGCAAGGTCGACCTATACTCGCTCGGCATCATTTTGTTCGAGATGTGCTATCATCCTATTGTAGGCATGGAGCGTGCTGAAGTGTTGAAAGAGCTCCGCAACCCAAAGACAAAGTTGCCCAACGACTTCCAAGCCGACAAGAAGGGCCACTTTGGGGATATAATCCTCTCACTTTTAAATCACGATCCTGAAGTGCGTCCCAGCAGCTCCTCCCTGCTTGACAGCGGGAAACTCCCAGTTCAGATGGGCAGTGAAGCGATACAGCTAGCACTCGCTAGTCTTCAAGATCCCAAGTCCCCATACTATCCCAAAATGATGGCTGCTCTTTATTCCCGACCAACCGATCAGGCCAAAGACCTTGCATGGGATATGAGCAATAAAAAGCCTCCTGCACCTGCTGATAGCATTATGCGAACTCATGTCAAGGAACAGCTTATCTCTGTCTTTCGACTTCACGGAGCGCTGGAAGTCCCGAGGCCAATTATTTTCCCACGTTCGTCTTACTACGCGTCAGATGCTGTCCAACTCCTTGAACCTGGCGGCACTCTTGTTCAGTTGCGATATGATCTAACCCTTCCTTTCGCTCGTTCCATTGCCAAGAACCCTCCTATAATGCAAAACTCCTATGCATTTGGAGACGTTTTCCGCGACAAAAGCGGCGGGCAGCCATTGTCTTTCGGCGAAGTTAATTTCGATATCGTATCCGACTCGCTCGATCTGGCACTCAAGGAGGCGGAGGTGATCAAGGTCCTAGATGAGATTATCGCGTCATTTCCTTGCATGGCCACTGTTCCAATGTGCTTCCAGCTCAACCACTCAGATATTCTGAACCTTATATTCGACCACTGCGGAGTCGATGTTGGTTGCCGATTGAGCGCAACAGAAACATTGAGCAAACTTCACGTTTCTCATTGGACATGGTCGAGAATCAAGACTGATCTCCGCTCCAACGGACTTTCGGCCGCAAGCATCGACGAGCTTTCATCGTTTGACTTCCGGGACACTCCTGATCGGGTTTTCCAGAAACTTAAGACTCTCTTGGACGGCACTGAGGCCTTCAACAGAGCTTCTCCAGCCATCGCTCATCTCAAAGATGTCGTCAAGTACATACAGCGATTTGGCGTGACAAGCAAGATTTTCATTACCCCCTTGGGCAGCATTCGCGAGAGATTTTACAAGGGTGGTATGCTTTTCTCTTGCCTTTATGACAGAGACAAGAAGGAAGTATTTGCAGCTGGCGGTCGTTATGACAGTCTGGTGCGTGAGTTCCTACCCAAGGCGGGTCGTCAGCCTGAGGTCTGCCATGCTGTTGGCTTCAATTTTGCCTGGGAGAATTTGGCTCAATCTATGTTCTCGTATCGCCAAAAGTCCCTCAAGAAACAGTCCAAGAAGCCAGCCATAGAACTGCGTGGCATCTGGACGGGTAAACGCGTAAGTCAAGTCCTAAAGCAAGTATATTGCATTTCATATACATAAGTACTAATGTCTCCGTTACAGTGCGATGTCTTGGTGAGCAGCTTCGATGGCCAAGTGTTACGCTCTGAAGGGGTCAGCCTCATGAATGAGCTCTGGCGTAACCAGATCAGCGCAGAGCTTGCGGGTGATGCTCGATCACCGGAAGATCTGATGTCGAAGTACAAGGACGACGATCACTTCTGGATTGTTACAATTAAGCAGGACTCGATGGTCAAAATCAAGACAATGGGCCGAAAGGATGTCGAGGACGTGGACATGGGAGAGAGTCAAGTGGTCTCGTGGCTCCGAGGCCAAATCCGCGATCGCGATCATCGTGAGGGCCAGAATCTCAACAAAATGGCACGTCGCACTAGCAACAATGACGGTCCTATGGCCCCTCATTTGAAGCAGCAGGTTCAGATCCTTTCTACTGGGACGAAAGCTAAGAAGGCTGCCCTTAAAAACAGCATTCAAAATCAAGCCCAAGTAGCCGCTGCAAAACTTGTGGAGGGATTCCTGGAAGGCCAGATACTGGCTGTCGAGGTTACGGATGAAGTTCTCTTTAAGATCAAAGAGACGCCTCTTTCAGAACCAGATAAATGGAAGCAGCTGGCCCAGAGCGTTGGGGCTGGAGAGAAGCGCTATATCCAGCAAATCGAGGACCATTTGAAAGGTCTTCTCGCGAATAGAAGGGGCGAGCGACGCAATGCTTTCCTTTACAACTCGCGAACATCGAGCATCATTTACTATGATGTTTCAATTTAGTCCATGGGCGGAAGGGCTAAGAAGCTATGAATTCTGATTGCGTTTACTATCCAAGAGCGGAGATGAATGAAATGATTTATGATGGTACTGAGAAATTGTCAAGTCACAATTTCTGCGAGTTAAATGCGACCTAAATCTGAGTTGATTGAGTTCTGGCCATAACGATGAACTGGGCAGGTTCATGAACTGGCTGGCCAGTTTAAATACTAGCTTTCGAGATCTCGGAGGGGCTGGAACAAAATGCGACTTAGATACGAAAGGTATATCTGTGAATAAAGAAGACATGATTGATACGTTCCTTGTGTTCTAGATGTGATGTGATGAAAATGCTACGAATAAAGGTCTTTAATAGCTCTATCCTCTGCAGTTGAAGCATTTGATATGTCGTCGTCGTCCATATGCGGCAACTTCCAGAAGCGCGCTAAATCGGCACGGAAGCTCACAGGGATGTGGTGTTTGTAAGGTTGTTGCCGTAATCGCTATCCATATGTGAACCGCACCTTAAATAGCACCAGACCAGCTCCGATCTGGACCTTATGCTCTGGCCACAGGCTATAGCCACCCAGTGCCTACCTTCTTGTCGCAAACGCTCCGTGGAACTTGGTATCTTGATGCAGGGTCCCTGAATAAATGCTTCGATTTGCAAGGAACCGACTCAAGCAGCTTACACGCGGCCAGCCTTGCAGCCATGGCAGCTCAGCCTCCCGATGGGGACATTGAGCAGATGGTTCAAATGTCTGGCATATCGAGAGATGAAGCTATTCGAAGACTTAAGGTAAGTTAAAGACGCTGTGAGCTTTAAGGGCGTTCGCGCTAATATATCCCAGGGTAACAATAATGACTTGAACCTCGCCTTAAATGAGCTATTCGACAACCCGGACAGCACAAAGGTGAGAATATATGAGATGTCGCATGGCTGGGAGCCTAAGATTTGACTTTTGAGTAATAGTACAACTGGGAAGAAGGCGCATTCAACGGTGATCGGGATGGGGAACCGAACAACAATACTGGGATATGTGCGTACACAACTCAAATCATCCGCAACCCGTGTGCTACTACCGTGTCGCATGATATTCTAACACACTCCTGCAGCTTTCCAAGTCCAGGGAGCAGATGATCCAGGTGGTGGAAGCTTTTACGGGGCACCCACGAGGCCTCCATCACGATCAAGCAACACGTCGCCTCTCGGCAGGATTATATCATTAGACAAAGAACATGCCGCTGGTAAGCTGCCCCCGAATAGATGCTCCAGCTATATGCTAACCAGCCATGGCAGCTGATCCCCGAGCTACTCTAGCTCAAGACGAAATGGTTGATATCGACTTACAACGAGCGCTGGCACAGTCGGCCGAAGAGGCTGGAATCCCCCCTCAACAATATGGAGTCACACAAGGGCCAGTGCACTTTGGGCCAGCGAACAAGCCTACATACGACGAAAGTCAGTGGGGCATGGTCCGAGGAAACAATTCCGTACAAGATTTCTTTCCAGACCCAGACGCTATCAATCGGAAGAGAGAGGATACCACGCCTGCTTTTTTGAAGCCCAGTGTGGACAACAACCGCTTGGCAGCGATACTGACTATTTATCATGAGATACCGTTGATGAGAGAGATTCTTCTGGATCGGACTAACTTAATACCTAATTACGGGAACGACTCGGGATGGTGGGCGGGCAATGCAATCGAGCCGTCGTATGCTGCCATACCCGAATCTAACGACATGAATTGGGGCTTGCCTTCTCCTCAAGACTACGACGAGTTCATCCGAGAAATTCAACGGCTAATGGCCTTTCTCGATAAATCGGATCGAAGCTACGGCTCTGCAGAACCTTTACTGAACAATGCGGCTTTAAGGCAGTCCCAGGCCATGGATGTCGAGCAGAAGTTTTTCGAAGCAGTAAACCAAATATATTGCAAGAATGCTGAACGAGAACCTGTGTCTTCACTCTTCTCCGAGGCAGTACAGCCAGGTTTAGGCGAAAATTTTCTGCAATCGAGACATTTTGCAATGCTGGACCTCGACATACCGCATGAGAGTTTTGTGGAGGACGTGGAGACCCTTTATGATCTTGCTGATCATGCCCTCTGGATGATGTCAGGCCTGGAAAGAAATACAAGGGCCTTTCTCAAACACTTGGGAGAAGTAATTTCCTTTCGTATAACAGGCAGTGACGAACACAAAGGCATAAAGATACCAGCTATTTGGTATCCGGATCGTTATATGGAAAGTAACATCGACGCTTCTCTTGAGATGTCGGAAAAGAAGGCTGCTATTCGAGAGCGTATGAACAAAATATGCGCCTTAGAGAATAAGCTCACGTACTACACGTTCCCAATGTTAAAGACGGTCAAAGTTAAAGACTTGCTCGGTGCTTCGATGAAGCACGACACAGACTTACTGCCAGCGAACGGCGTGAATGGCAGTGATTCTGACTCGCTTGAGACGGAGCTGAGCTCAGAACCAAGACCAACTCGACGCCTGGACATCTCTGCAGAACTCAAGAACGTGCTAGAAAGCATTGACAAAAAATTACAGGGTTGGTCAAGATTCACTGCATGTCGGTACTATGCTAACATTAGAAATAGCACTTTCTGAAGAAAGAGAGAAAGCTCGGGAGGGCCTCCGAGAGCTGTCGAAACTCTACACCAAACCTGCTACTGACGCTGGCCAGCCGCCAACACACAAGTACACTTTGTGTGGAGTCTCAACGTCGAATCATATTACCTATGTTCGGAGGAGAGCGGAACCTGATCTCATTGAAATGGATCTAGATGCCGATGGAACCGCGAAGGATACCGATCAGTGGTGGAAGATCGAGTACTCGCCATCGGGTTCCCAGCAAGTGAACGTTGTTGTAAGAGACCCCCACAGCAATCGTACTGCATGCTCATGGCTGACCATACTGTCTAACAGAAAGTCGCACAAACCGAAGTGCTATTTGCAGCCACTAAAGAGACCAAATGCTGCATCGTGGTGTACGCTAGCGAAGCAGCACTGGCTGAACCCCGCCGCCCATTGCCAGAACCTCTTGAAGTCAGATACACCCCTCCCGCTAATAATGATCACAAGCTAACTAACGTAGGATTTTGTTCGCGCCGACAACATGGCGTTCCGCGCAGAGTTTCCTACGAACCACGAGCTAATTGATACATCGGCGGATGCCACCTCGCCTCGTTCGCCGCCGAAACGAAAGTTCAACGAGGGTTCGCAAGATTCCTCGGCTGAGGATGGAAGCCAAGCCCGTTGGGTTGGGATGACCTCACCTCCGTACAAAACTGATGGACTATCCAACGCAGGCGGACAGTATATAGCCCCGTGGAGTGACAAGGATAATCACCCAGAAGCCAACCAACAAGAGCAAGACCAAGTCATGGAGAAAGACGGGCAGGAGAGCGGTGCAGATACCCCTCAGCCTTCCGCTGTGAAGTCAGTGGAAATGGAGGCAAAGACTGGTATGCCTATGCTAGTACCCAGCTTGAGCAACAGTACTGCAGGGGGAGCTAATACCAGTGATGGTATGGATGTCGATGATTTGCCAGTCCAAGCGTTGGATAGGGCATAAAGGTGTAGCATTTTACTGCCAGTTGCATGTGTGGCGCTGGGCGCGAGAATTAGCTGTAATTATTAGTCGTAATGATAATGAAGCATACGATCGATACTCGTACCTCCCAAATGCCTGAAGAGGAGCTGTTCATGACAGCAGTGATCACAGCAACTGTAACTGAAATAAACGCTCTCGGGCATGGACAGCTGTATTGGCCACCTTAAGCTACTCGGAAATGGAGCTGAAAGGAGAAATCTCAGTCTAAACTACTGGTTCCAACCCTCAGTTATTATGTACAGTAGCCTAAAAGACACCGGCCAGCGCGATCACAAACGAAGAGAGATTCAAATCAGTGATCTTTGTGATACATTTCATTTATCTGCTATCTTAATCCTGCTACTCTTAAAATACAGACCAAGTGGTTCCATCCCACTTAATCACCACCAAGTCTGTGGCCCGACCCACGACTCTTCCACGCTTCTGGCAACACACCACCAGGGGCCTGGGATCCCGAAGCAGCAGCCCGTGGCGCGGCGGGTTGAAACGACGTACCATAGGTCTTATTGCTTACTGAGACCACCTTTGGTTCAAACAAACGGCGAATAAAAGCCGGTGTGGTCAAAATATTTACGCCTCCTCCGAACTTTGGGTACAGTCTCGTGAGGAAGTCATAGAGGTGGGCCACGAGAATCCCTGTGGCCTGAACCAAGGCTGGGTGCAATTCCCCCACGGAGACGAAAGTCATGAAGCATAGCGCCAGTGGGACAGAACGCGTAGGGATATCTAGGATGAATATCCGCGTTTGCCCTCCCTCATCCTGCGTCGCTGTGTAGGCGAAGGCAGTGAAGAGCGCAGAGGTCAGAATGTATGCGCTCCCAAAGAAGGCATAGTTGACGCCCTTTTGAGTGTTAGTAAGTTTAGTATCAAGCGTCATGTCTGTATGGGCACATGTATCAAAAATTATATTTCTCTCAAGGAGATGTAGGGAGCCACAACCACCCGGAGCACGTTGGTGAATCGTCCGGGTTTTTCTCAAGGACATCCCACCATGCCAAACACCCCAACAGCCCCTAAATATTTTGCGAATGACGGGACTGCTGAGGCGAAGGGGCGATCTTCCTCGTCTTCAGGAACCGTCACCAGCTATATTCAGTCTGGGCGGGCAGTATAGATGAGGTAATGTTTTGTTGATGAAAACGAGAAAGAGAAAAGGAAAAGCGTGAGCCTACCAAAAGAGCTAGCGACACAAAGACGAGATAGTAGAAGAAATCTCCCGGCTTCGTAAACTTAGACGAGCCGGTCTCGCACTGCTTTCCATATGTGTACACTTATAGCATATTAGTAAAGCTCGGTGTGTTATGAACTTTGTCCATGCTCACGGTAGTATGGGTCCATCAAGATGCCGAACCTCGGACCACTGAGCATGAAGCATGTCGCAAACCGCCACAGCTGAGGTGGGAATTTGAATATCAAGGAGTGATGGAAAAATATCCAGCCGTATAGATGTGGTACGAGACCAGCATGGACGGCAACCGAAATGACAAACGTGAGCGCCGTCAGTGTCCTGCGGAAACTTGGGTTAGCTCTGCTTTCCAAGTGTCAAGAAGAAAGTAGAGCATACCTAGTCACCGGCGGCGCTGCAAAGAACATATCCACAGCTGACATGGTTGTTAGCTTGGATGGAACCTATAGCAAAAATAAAATTCTTTTGGAACTGTTTGTTGTTTTCGGAAGAAGAGAGAAATTGAAAGTTGTCTTTTACCATTGGAAGCTTAGTCACAAGCGATAGCTTTGGTGGATGCGGCAAAGTGGGGGCCTTTTTCAGCCTCATTCATAAGGTCAGACAAGGTCGATCATGGAAGACAACATAGAAGACAACAAGGGCTGCACAGTGCAAAGCTGCCTATATGTGAAATTCGAACTATAAATTGTCTCATAGATTGAATACCACTTCCAACAATGTATTCAAATCCACCTGTCGGTACAATGATTTTGAAATAAGGCATATATAAAGCAGATCAGACAAGACCAGTAGGCTCAATATATGGATTCTAATGTACAACATTGTCTATTTTGAGTTTATAATATGTAACACAAAGTAACATATGTCCAAAGCCAAGCTCCCGTTTCCTTTGCAGATGTGTCCCGTTGGTGGGTATTTGTTCTCCCAGGACGTTGTTGAAGCCTACTCCAACCAGTACTTGCGGCACTAAAAGATGTGCTCTATGCTCCTAGGCGCCGATATATATTGACGCTCTACAAACTCCAAAACTCCTGTCGGGTTGCCGTCCATCACGACCTAAAAGAAAGTGGTGGTGTAACTCCATCGCAACCGTCGCGTCGCGACCTTGTTCCTCCATTGTTCGACCAATGTCGCCATTGTATACTTGTTCAGTCTCCGCCAGAACTCTGTTGCATCTCGTAGAACTGGAAGGGTTATGGAGTCAGCCCCTGCGGCCTGCCTGTCACGAGAAGGGGTCGCCTCTCACCTCCTTGGTTTTGAAGGCCAATTTCTCGTCCCTGCTTGCCGACCTTATAATCGAAGCTGCACTCTTGTCTATCGGCCAGTTGTTGACCCTCCACCACCAGCGTCGAATCCGTGCACCGGCGTTTTTGCCAGAGAGCTTTGTGCCTCTGTTCCAGTGGCGCCAGCCTTGGAGGGCCAGCGTCCACAGCGTGCCTTGAAGCAGAGGGAGGATTACCTGGTATATATTAGCAGGTGTCTCTCACGTAAGCCAGGAGTCTCGGAGCCGCAGCAACATACTTGGTCTCTTATTGTGATATATGCAACCATTTGATAGGTCTCTGCGCCCGCGATGCTAGCTAGGTAGCTCTGTTCGAAGCGGAGATCTGGAAGCGGGGGGAGTGATTGCCGCCGGCGTGCTGGGCGGATAATGCTATAGGAGTACTCTTCATCTTCTTCTTCAATATCTGAGCCGTCAAGCGACGAAGAATACGACTCCGCGTCCAGGGTTGTTTCCTCCACTCTCACGGGTACTTTTTCTGAAGCGGCGGTGCTCGGGTTGATATCATGGGTCGTAGAAGGGTTGCGATTGATGGAGAGACTCTGCAATGTCTCTCCAATTTCAAGCGGTATAGATGAAGACATTCTCAAGTCGGTATGTCTGAAGTGCCGATTGGAGCGATGATTGAGCTCTAGATTTGTACGGTTACTTGGGCTGGACGACCTTCCTAGCTGTCTGTCGGAAGTTACCGAGGGTGTCACCGAAGCCGTCACGTGCTTTTATTGGGAGCTCATGACGGAATATAAATATTATGCGTTCCCAATGATGATAATTATCATGTTAAGTTGTTTAAATTTATTTGTTCTAAATATTAAATCATGAAATAATATTTTATAATTATATAATTAAAGATTTCCCCCCGTTGGACATTTGCAAATACTGGGCGGGTGCTGCATGGGTCATCTTCAACCCCCTAAATTTACCCCGCATGTTGGTTGTTGAGCTGTCATGATAACGTGACGATGGAGGGGCTCTCTGTCAACCAGTCGTTTCCCATGCTCCAAATAAACAAGCCACCATAACCCATAAATCCCTTTCGGATACAATCAATACTTTGCTTTCGAAATCTCATTTTGCCGTATATAAGGTCTAATATATTAAAGCACTAACGTTCGTTTCACATCAGCACCATGGGCTCCCACCCTCCTTCTGTATCTGTAACGCACCTTTCCTACACATTCCCAAACTTCGCAACCGGGCTCTACCACGTCTCGCTGAACCTGCCTCCGGGATCCCGGACTCTACTCATTGGGCATAACGGCAGTGGTAAAACCACCTTGCTAAGGTGGCGCTCCGCCCAGATTTCTTAGCATAATCGTTGCTAACCCACACCTGCCAGACTTCTCTCTGGAAAGCGCCTTGCACCCCCCGGCACTGTCAAAATCGGCGGCTTGGACCCCTTCAAAGAACATACCGATGGCGTCACCTACCTCGGCCTGGAATGGGTCCTGAACCCCATTGTACGCACCGACATTGGTGTCAAGGAGCTCCTCAAGAGCGTGGGAGGAGACCATTACCCGGAACGACGAGACGAGTTGATCACAGTCCTGGATCTTGATACCGAGTGGCGCATGCATGCCGTCTCTGATGGAGAGAGGCGCCGCGTACAGCTGGCTATGGGCCTGATCCGGCCATGGCGCATTCTGCTACTGGACGAGATCACAGTCGACCTGGACCTGCTCACACGAAGCAACTTCCTTGGATTCCTCAAGAGGGAGACTGAGACGAGAGAATGCACGATCGTTTACGCCACACATATCCTGGATAACCTGGCGCAGTGGCCTACTCATCTGGTACACATGACCGGAGGCAAGGTCAAGGAATGGGGCCCGGTTGAGAAGTTCGACATCGAGCGAACCACATTGAACACAGGAAACAGCAGGTTGGGAGAGCTGGTCTTGCAATGGTTGAAGGAAGATTTGAAGGCGAGAGGCCCTCGGAAGAACCAAGGCAGTGAAGGCACGGCTTATATGCAAAGCGGCATTGGAGGATATGGATCAGAGAAATACCAAAAGGAAAAGGAACCGGACTCGTCAGAAGCTTCGAAATAAATGCTGGTCGTGTATATTTCAGTTACGATGCAGGGTATAGGGGTGATATTACGGTATTGACATGCATAGATGCATTATACGAGCGGACTTCGAAGTTTCAACATCGAACGGGACTCGGAGTTTCAACATTAAAGCAGTGTATAGAGTTCAACACTGAGCATGACATGGAGTTCAACATAGGGTATGGCCGGGAGCTTAACATAGGGCTGGTCAAGGAGTTCAACATAGAGCCATATTTGGCCATTTAGCGCATAGCAACAGCGTTGATGCTTTCTCTTCAAGCTGGGATATTCTGTGGGTATTTGCTTTTGCAAATAACTGGGATGGATCTATCAAAATTTCATAACAATTGCAGACATGGGAAAATTAGTACCTCCAATATGTGCATTGTAGGAGCCTTTCGTTGATTCTCTATTTTTATATTCTATAGGCCTGTCAAGGCGACGCTGACATCAACCTTCCCAACGACAAAACTCTCATCGAACAGTCCTCGCTAGCCACAGCCAATTCAAACTCCTCCTCCTTTGCATCTGTAGTTTCGCTCACGGGCTTCCACGAGAGTTGAGTTATTGCCTTCGCAGGACATAGACTAGATTCAATTAGCTTCCCCACCTAATATTATGTGAATGGATGGCATACCTAGCGTCCACAGCGACCTTCTTCACTACCGTGAGATCCGTTAGGCTTATTAGGTATATAACAAGTCTTCCTGTCTCGGTGCCAACCGCGAGCCATGCACGGTTATCTGGCAAGAGCGCACCTACGAAGTCTATGGCTGTGACTGGGCCATCTTCTTTGATACTCGTAATGTGAGCGTAGCCACCCTCGACACTAGCCTCTCCTCCCTTCGCCCAGAGTTTGACTTGCTTGTCTCGCCCTGCCGTCGCGAATATGTATGCCGGTCCAGGCGCCCATGCCGCATCCAGAATCATCCTCGAATGACCCTTAGGATCTGCGTACAGTAACTTATATTCGTTTCCGCCTTCTGCCGCGCGCTCAAACATAGCCCACTGGCGATCACGACCGACACTAAGAAGCAGTTTGTCGTCTGCCGAGAAACGGAGGCGTGCCACGGTTAGAGAGTGTGCGGTGAGAGGTGGGCTGACTTGGTTCCACGTCTTGGTGTCGAAGAGGCGGATGACTGCATGGTCCAACGAACTGGCCTTACATGCCGTGGCGACAAGAGAGCCATCGTGGCTTGCAGCGAGAGCGGAAATTTCATAACCGTGGCCATAAAGCTTCTCGATCTCGGGCCACAGCGTGTTACGCGATAGATGGTCCTCAAGGGGCGGGTGGTTCATAACAAGCGTGGACTTGTGCACTGCGGTCCCTGGATCGAGCCCTTCTCGGTCGTGCTCAGATGGTTTTTCCATTTCTTGATCGTCGTCCATGGCCTCTATGGCTTTGTTGGAGAGGCCCAAGACTGGCATATTTGCGGCGTCGGGCATGGCCTGCACATTGTCGCCCTCGATGCCACAAAGGTCCTGGAGGAGCTTCGCCACAGCACGCGGTTCACTGAAGACACGAAGAAGTTTCTCATCCGCTCCAGAAACAAATTGACTCTCTCCTAGGCTGTCGATGCAGTTCAAGTCATAACCGTGAATCTGCGGCCTGGCCATTTCGTGCCAGGTCGGCTCGCCTCCACCACGAATCCATTTCGCATGAAGCCTTGTGGTCTGGTCCGAACTGGTCGACAGGAGGTAGTCTCCACGTCTTGACCAGGCGACGCCAGTGACTGAGCGGATATGACCTCCAACGCCGAAATTGGGCATCCATTGATCGCTCTCTGGGTCCCTATTCCACAGCCGCCAGCTGCCGGTCTTGCCTAGGCAGACAACTGTATCTCCGTTTGGCGACCAAAGGCCTGTCCAGAATCCGCCAGTACTGCCAGTAGCGGTCGTGGAGCCTTTCTGCGCGCTGATTTCACCAAGCCTGGTGACACTCACCCAGACGCTTGAGCTCGGATCCTGTTCCCAAATCGACAACGAGTTATCAGCAGACGCAGACAGGAGTTGCAAAGTGTTGCTCCTTCGCTTCCAAGTAGTGCTGTAGATCCAGTCCTCATGTCCCAGCAGTAAAGCCTCAAACGTCGCACTATAGTCCTCATTTGCTGCCACAAACTTGTGTGCTTTATTCGAAAGAGACTTTCCTGGCAGGAATGCACCAGCGGCAGGGTCTGCGCCGGCAGCCGCCACTGCTGGTAGCTCTTTACCCTGGTGGATGCGCCACAATCTTATGTACTTGTCCTGGCTGGCGGATGACAGGAGAAGATCGCTCTCGGGCTTATCAGTCTCATTGGTGAAAGCCAGTGACCGGATCCATCCTTCGTGGCCTGTTAATGTTGCCTTCAACTTGAACTCTAGGCTTGCTTTTGGCGCAGGATCAGCAACATACAGTTGCACTATTGGGCTCGTGCCAGCAACAGCTAAAATGTAAGATCCAGGAACTCCATGTAATGGGCTCAAGGCGAGCGCCAAAGAGAAGAATCGAGGCTTGGTACTGATGCTCTGCACCAGCACGAAATTCTGGGATTCAACATCGAACTCCCAGATTTTGAATGTTGCGTCTGCAGATCCGCTTGCAGCTATGTTTGAGTTAGGGGACACAGCAATGCAGTTGATGGAACCTGCGTGCTGCTCCAGGGTCTGTATGCATTTAAAATCGCTTCCATTGTCCGCTGCTCGCCATACTCTGATCGTTTTGTCCACGGAGCCTGACAAAAGTAGAAGGCCAGCGGTGGTCTCCATGAACTTGACAACATTCACCGTGTCGGTGTGGCCAACAAGCAGCCGTGTCACTCCATGGTGACCTCCCTGTTTCTGTGTAAGTAAATTCCTGTCAATATTCAATATCCCCCCCAGTATGACGAATTCTCCCATATATATACATAGCAATGCTGTCGTTTTTGAGAGCGGGTGGCTCACATAACGTGAATATTAATCCAGAGGATCGCAGCACTATAGCATAGGCAAAGAACAATGTATAGGCACCCCCATACCTGACTATAAGAAGATTAAAAAAGACATACCTGTGGATTCCATATTGCGATATTCCTGTCTGCCCCATAAGCTAAGACCTCGCCATGCCAGTCTGCTGCGGCAGGGTGTCTGTTCGCCCCAGCTACCACATATTCGGCCATGGCCTAGGCCAACGTAAGAGGTCCAACGGATCTGTATGTATTATTATGGCGATATATTAAACTCAATATGCCATTCAAAGTTATATTGATTTGATCGGGGTCGTATAGTCATGTGTTGTGGTCGTTCTACGTCATGTGAATTATATCGAGGTTAAATATTTTTCGGCAATTTTGATTCGCTTGGTGGTCTGGAATTTCTGATGTCGAGTTTATCATAAAATAGCCCAAGCAAATAATAAATATCATCACAACAGCGCATCACGAAAGCAATAATATGCATACATTGTTTCATAAACGTTGTCACTCGTGAAATTACATAAATCATAAGTATCAATTACTCGTATTGAGATCTATATCAACACTGTAAACCACGAAGATTCATCTTCAGTGCCTAATATCATCGCCCTTGTCTATGCAATAATCACAACATGTTGGATTTCGTTACAAACACTGTCTCCCTTATATGGCCCCATAATCCCTACTGTCCTCCTTGGCCAACATTGATCGGGTGCGGGAACGACTGCGGTTTTTTCTCAGGGCTGCCGCGATATGCCAAGGTTGGCGACAAATGATTAGGCTCAGCGCGCTGGACGTTTGTCGCCGTTACCCCATTCGCAACCTCAGTAGCAAACCCGGGTTGGGGTGCCTCTGGAATTTGCTGGGCTGCTGTGGAGGCACTGTTAATGTCCCCTTGGAGCTCCGGTGACTTATGGGTAGGAAGAGCTTCCTGCGGTTCAGCCGCTACTGGATCCGCGGGATTCTTCGCTGGGGAGAGCGTCAACTTGACTGTTCGCGTCTTCTCAGGTGTTGGGGTTTTGATAGGTAAAGCCACAACCAGGCTCTTCTTGGCATCAAGTTCATCAAGTTCGTCAGCCATGTCAACATCTTCATCAACAACCTCATCATCATCTTCTTCCTCCCCTTCGCTGGCCAGCGAGACAACATCGTCTTCTTCCTCGTCATCTCCATAATCTTGCTCACTCGCATCATCTTCATCGTCCATATCGTCAACAGAATTATACCCATCAATATTCCGACCTCCGTTTCGCGAGTTGCCATTTCTGCTGACTGCCGCTGCACGTCTTGATGGCCGGCCGTTCATGTTATCATCCTCCCCTAGCAACTCATTGGCACCATCATATCCGCCAACAGCAATAGCATGCGTTTGATTACCAGTCATGCTTTCGCCATATTCGCCCCCAAGGCGAGAACGGACCTGCCTGCCACTCTGAGTAACCGTCGGCCCCGTTGGCTCCGCAGGCGTATGCGTGCCCGTGTTCCTCGTAGACCGCCGTGTCGTGCTGTCCGAGTATATATCATCGTCATCGTCTGAATATGTGTACTTGATTCGTTTTCCACGCGTTCGGCCTTCGTACATGGAATAGTTTGGCTCTGGTCGCTTGAATTGGTTCTTGCGAATTTGGCGATATTCGCGTCGTCTGCGTTTCTGTGAAGTGAAGCATTAGCATATGGAGGTCTAAAAGATTAAGAGGGTTCCGAGGCTTGGGAAGCCGCGTTATGGAATGTGCATAACATACCTCTTCTGTTGCTTCGAATCTTGGAATTGCAGCAGTCATCTTTGCACTCAATCCTCTTGCTCTCTGCCCATTCTCCGGGGCCCCTAGCTTCTCCACAAGCTGCTTCAGCTCTTCAATATCACCCGCGACACTCCACCAGGTCCGTTTTAGCCCCGCAGGGTTGCTCTCGCGGTAGACTCGGAAAGCGGTATCATCCAGCCCTTCGATTAGGAAGTATCGTCTTTTGTAGCTGTCGGAACCCCAAGGTTGGACTGACAGAGGTTGGTTAAGATCATCCTCATGCCTGCTTTGCTTATATGAGGCGGTTATTATGCCCTTTACAGCATCCGAGGACGATAGCGACCAGAGGATAAGTGTTCGTAGAAGTGTAAGGCGTTGAGTCGGGTCCATTGATGAAAACGTTGCCCCTCCCAGTAATGGGTTCTTGCTCTCCCAATCCTTTGCCCATTGTGATTTGTGCGTTTGTACAGCTTCTTCGAGTGCGCGGTTGTAATGGCCAGCCTTGACATCCTGCTTACGATTGAGAAGCAGGCCCAAGAGAGCGCAGAGGAACTGCTCAACGTGCTCCCCTGGTACTGTATCCACAACGTCGCGCTCAAGCTCCTGAGGTCCGAAATTGGGGAGAGATTTGGGAAAGGCTTCGGTGAACCGCGATCGGAACATGACGATAAACTGGGACAATATGGTTAGCAATGTCCGCTGACAGCACTCTACGCGACATAGCGTGTATATTGACGCGTAAACCGCGATGTATAGTGGGAAAACATACTGCAATGTCGGGATTGTCTGATAGGACATATTCGTGCGGTGGTGAAGGCTCTCTCTCTGGTGGCGGAGGGGACGAGTCTTCCTTCTTGGGCTTCTCGGTCTTTTTGGGGTTGACCTTCGAAAAGAACTTCAGTATGCCTCCCTTCTTCTTCAGCTGGAGATCGCTCTCATCCTCAGAAGGGACAGAGGACAGCTCTGAAGAGTCATCGGACAACATGATGCTGATGTTGTGGTGTGGTTCAGAAGTTGTGGTAGAACGCGCCTGGTGGTGGACGACGATGAGGGTGGGCTGGCGTAACGCGACAGCTTGATCGTCCGTTTTGAAAACAAGGCAGTGAATTAAGTCAGATATAGGCAATGAACCATTATTTAAACGGTTTCACGACTTTCAAGATCAATTTGACTTTGGAAAGATAGTTCAAAGGAATCAGATGCATTCCTGACTGTATAAATTTCTACTGGAGTTGCGGCCTTTCATGGTAACGTCATCACGTGGTGTAGATCTGACCAGCCCAACATCAAACAGCTCTCGCCGATATGATGTTACAGGGAGACGCCGTTTGATAATAAACGTAAGGTTTGCTGTGTGGGAAACCCGACAACGAGATCAAGAGAGGACCGTTGCTGGTTTCCATCAAGGCAAAGGTGCCACATTCTCTGTATTCTTGGTTAAATATTCCATCACAATCTATATAAGCTGTTAACTCTCATTGACTGTAATATATTTTGACATCTCAGGCATTGGATCTGGGTGAGTCCCCAGCCGGGCCGGCCTTAAGCTTTAATTGGCTTTGATTTTCGTCGTAGCCCAAAAGATGCGCTTATGCCTGGGTCAACGCGGTGACCACTACCCCTAGAATGCCAGTGAACAGTTATAACTGGCCGATGAAGCAGTTGGATTTTGAGGGTTTCGTGGCACCAATGCCTATGCTCTTTGTCTCAATACCGCATCCACGATCGGAGGGAGAGACCCAAGATACTCAGATGTGACGTAAAAAGGTGAACCAAGGGCATGGATTTGTACAGTAGACAGAGTTCTTCGGCTTAAGGCATGTGGATAAAATAACCAAAGTGGGTATTCAGTGAGCCCTCAGTGAGTTATTAGAGATTCTGGACAAATATGCCTCTAATCGTCCATTATCGCATCATAATCGCGGCTTAACTGTTAATCTTATCTGAAAATTAATGTTCGTCGTCACTTAAGGTGTGCTTAGTCAGCTTAAGGGCGCTCGTTGTGGGTCCGAAGTTACTCCTTCGCGTAACGACCTCTCATTGGCTGTCGCTTCGCTTCGAAAGTTCGCGCCCACACAACCGTTGTTGTATGTTGAAATATTCAAGGTCTTCCCTTTTCTCAATCGACTCGACCACCAACGACAACGACGACGACCGCCAACAAGTCTCGTCAACAGTAAGAGACACTGACATCCAACAGACATGGAATAGTTGCTAACAGACACAAAGTGGGACGAGTAATTCGCAACCAGAGGAAGGGCCGCGGCTCCATTTTCACGGCGAATACCCGCCTGAACAAGGCACCGGCACAATTCAGAAACCTCGATTATGCTGAGCGTCACGGATACATTCGCGGCATTGTCAAGGACATCATCCACGACCCTGGACGTGGTGCGCCACTTGCCAAGGTCGTTTTCCGCGACCCATACCGATTCAAGCTCCAGACCGAGACCTTCATCGCCAACGAGGGCATGTACACCGGCCAGTTCATCTACGCCGGCAAGCACGCTGCTCTGACCGTCGGAAACGTTCTCCCAGTCGGCTCCATCCCCGAGGGTACCGTCATCTCCAACGTTGAGGAGAAGATCGGTGACCGTGGTGCTCTTGGACGCACTTCCGGAAACTACGTTACCGTTATTGGACACAACCCCGATGAGGGCAAGACCCGCATCAAGCTCCCATCCGGATCCAAGAAGGTCGTTCTCAGCAGCGTCCGTGGTATGATCGGTATCGTTGCTGGTGGTGGACGTACCGACAAGCCCCTCATGAGTATGTTTTCCCTCATGACCGCACCAATATAGACACTGTGCTAATACCCATGTCAGAGGCGTCGCGTGCTAAGCACAAGTTCGCTGTCAAGCGTAACTCTTGGCCCAAGACTCGTGGTGTTGCCATGAACCCCGTCGACCATCCCCACGGAGGTGTAAGTTTTTTACGATCTCAGATTTCTCAAGACTGTACGCTGACACACTCTAGGGTAACCATCAACATATCGGAAAGGCTTCCACCATTTCGAGATACGCCGTCCAGGGACAGAAGGCCGGTCTTATTGCTGCCCGCAGAACTGGTCTGCTCCGCGGTACCCAGAAGGTCAAGGATTAAGCGTTGGGCTGTTGGGATTTCATTTAGTTTCGGACAAGGCTGGCTTAGCATTATGTACCTTCAATGGAGCACAGCGGGGACGAAATAAAGATTTCAAAATGACTCGACTTATGATTTTGTGTGATGTGCTTAGTTCAGGATTGTGCGTTTGGCCTTTCCCTGCCGAACATTATTATATGTGTGGGCCCACCAGGCAGAGGCATATCGCCGATGCTTTTGAGAAATAAAAAAGCAGCGCAGTTCGCAGACCACTTTACTGCGCAGGCTTCCTGTCGATCAGTATTTATGTTACAGAGTTTGTATCATAGTCGATTTACCGCAGTAGAGAATTTGGAGGTTTGAATACTATGATAGGCAATATGCTTGACAGACCCAACACAGAGTGACATAGAATCACCGCAAGAATATCGCGCTGGAAGGTACGGAGACTTATTGGCAAGTCACCGTTCTACTCTGGAGATTTATAGTATCGGTGAAGTTCGGGGCTTATTGTTGCATATGTCTCCCGCTTGTGCCACGGTGCAACCCGGAATCGGTGTAGTACCCCTGGTCTCTATCAGCTTGGGATTACGATAAACGAAAACTCCCCCGCCTTCGCATTCATCCCACTTTAACAATAAACAACCACCAAAAAAACAACCCCTCATTACCACAACCGCAACAATGGCTGCCACCAACGAATACTCCCTTCTCTGCTTGGAGAACCCCCTCCTTGGTATGACACCACTTATAAGATAAAAGTAATGGTAGATTGAAGATAAGCTAATTGGACTAGACATCCAGGCTACCGGCAACCAAGCTCTCCTTGACAAGTATGAGCTGAAGGAGAACGATGCCATCCTTGCCGAGGAGAAGCATCTCGGACTCTACGAGGACCTCCTCAACAACTTCGATGCCAAGCTCATTGCTGGTGGCGCTGCCCAAAACACCGCCCGTGGCGCACAATACATTCTCCCTGAGAAGTCCGTCGTCTACATTGGCTGTGTCGGTAACGACAAGTACGCCGCTACTCTCCAGGAGGCCAACAAGCAGGCCGGTCTCCGTGTCGAGTACCGCGTCGATGAGGACCACCCAACTGGACGTTGCGGTGTCATCATCACCGGCCACAACCGCAGCATGTGCACCGACCTTGCCGCTGCCAACCACTACAAGATTGAGCACTTGAAGAAGCCCGAGATCTGGAGCTTGGTTGAGGCCGCCAAGACCATCTACGTCGGCGGTTATCACTTCACCGTCTGCCCTGAGGCCATCATGGCCGTCGCCGAGGAGTCCGCCAAGGACAACAAGACCTTTGTCGTCTCCCTCTCCGCCCCATTCATCTGCCAGTTCTTCAAGGAGCCCCTTGACAAGAGCTCCCCATACTGGGACGTCGTCATCGGTAACGAGGGCGAGGCCTTGGCTTTCGCCGAGAGCCACGGTCTCAAGACCACCGACATCGCTGAGATCGCCCAGCACTTGGCCGATTTGCCAAAGGTGAACTCCAAGAGGGAGAGAATTGCCATCATCACCCAGGGCACCCTCCCAACTATCGTCGCTACCCAGGGCAAGGGCACCAAGTCTTACCCAGTGCACGCCATCGACCCCAAGGCTATCTGCGACACCAACGGTGCTGGTGATGCTTTCGCCGGTGGCTTCGTTGCCGGTCTTGTCCAGAACAAGTCTATCGAGGAGAGCGTCGACATGGGCCAGTGGTTGGCTCGTCTCGGCATCCAAGAGCTTGGACCTTCGTAAGTGCACCATTCCATACTCCTCACTACATCACATATCGGTCTACAGCACCAGTCGCATGGTTGCAACAGATTGTCATTGGTTTGCTATGAGAGCCATTCCATATCACTATAGTAATGAACTTTGCTAACCACCGCATGTTCCAGGTACCCCTTCCCCAAGCAGACCTACACTCGCTCTGCTTAGATTAGTTTCTTCGTTCCTTTCACAGTAAATGCGGCGTTAAAGAAGGGCGGGCCATGGATTTCAACACCGGTGGGGCGCCTTCGGCGTAGAGCGCATATGATGATGCCATGAAATAGTTATGATCCTCCACGATCAGGCATAGCCAGGTACAGAAAAAGTCAGCTATATAGAATAAGGCAGAGGTCAATCTGTCTCTTGAATTTTCTATGGATGCATATAGGCATTGACTCGTAACCGAAGATGACGGCATGGTGCACGTAAACTATTTTCTCGTGTCGACGTTATGTTTATCGTGAGTATATACTCTGGTTCGGTACAGATACAATGTCCCTCAATTGGAGACACTTGTGGTCAGATGCTCAGCTTCCTTGCCCACTTGGTGGTGTTGGGTCGTTACGGCCATAGGCTGCTGGCTGGCTGCCGTTCCAGGCGGAACTCTGAAGCATCACTTGCTTCTCATACTCGCTTCGTGGTGCATATCCTGGCCCAAGTTTGTGGGGAGGGTTGAATGGTGCCCGGTTGCCGTTAGCGCCAAGGCGGTCAATTGGGGTATTCTGGTAGATGCTGCTGCTGTTCGAAAAGTCCGATGGCTGATACTGTGCTTCTAACGATTGCTGCAGTTGCTGAGCGGCATTGAAGGATGGACCACCGCGTTGAAAGCTTGTATTGGCAGTCGTGGGTGTTCTGTTCCAATTGCTATGAGGGGTAGAGTTGTTGCTGCTCTGGAACGATACCATGGGGGCGTGATTTTCCATGCCTATGCCTCTGGTAGAAGGCCTCCTCTCTTCTCCTGAGCCCTGCAACTCTCCAGGACGGGGTGAGAAAGGTGAAGGTGCGAATCCGGGGAAACCCGATATTCTAGGAGGTGTCGGTTGATACGATTCTTGGTTCATGCCTTGAAGGGACGCGAAAAGTTCCATAGCGGTATTACTGTGCATCCCATAAGAAGTCTCGCCGCTTCCATTGACATTGCCTTCTGTGTTCATCTTAGATGGAGTCAATAGATCATCCACCATTTGATACATATCCGTTGATAGGCTCTGATGAGATTCGGACGGATCCACGCTTGGAGGTCTTTTAAACTCGCTATTCAGCTCCGACACACGTTGGTGTCCACCGGCATAGTTGAATCTTGAACTCTCTTGTGTTTCAATGTCAGACGGTTGTGACAACGGGCTTGCCTCTTGCAGTGCTGCCGGAGGAGGACCATCTTCAAAAAAGCGGAATTGGCCATCCACTGCGTAAATTGGGTAGTCGTCATTCGTAGCGAGAACCATACCATCTCTTAGAATTTCTCGAATCCTCGCCATCATTTCCACATTCGGGTGATGACGCTCGACTCCTGGGTCAGTGCTTCGCTTCTTCAACTTATCCTCGCTATCTGTGTATAGCCTGCAAAGGGTGCTGTCCCGGAATGGTTTGAATCCAACTGTAGCAGAGTCTTCCTCTAGCAAGTAGTCGATGTCGGGTAATTCGGCCACAGGGAATACTGAAACAAGCAGGCTCAAGGTAGTGCAGTACATTGACCACATCTCCTTGATGTGAATGCATATAGGTGCAGTCCCAACTTGAGCACTAATGACCGGAGCTGTAGCTACCAGCCACGTGCTGTATTGACGCAATGCTGGTAAGATTCGGCGAGTCACCGCTGTAATGGAATCGGCAGTACTTTGCTTCTCTTTTCCAGTTACATCCGGGGCATTGTGGCCATGATTGGCATCATCAAGCTCTGGCTGCAATAATTGAAGAAGCATAAATAGCATTCTAACATTCAGCCTGAGATAGAAGTAGTATGCTTGAACGCATCTTTCACTCTCCTCGTCACCTTCCGCTTCTGGTTTATTGTTAGTTTGTATCAGGTGCAGAAGTGGGGATTTCATTACCTGCAAGTCTGACGCCTGCAAAATATTCTGCAGCGATGTTGATGATAACAATCCTGTCCAATATATCTTCCAGTGACTGCTCTTTAAGAAGAACAGTCATCTGGCTCAACGCTTCGTTCTCCAGTTCATCGTGGTTGTGAAACTCTTCTCCTTTGTATAATTGCGCATGAAGGCGGACAAACCACAATACCATGCCTGCAGCAGGGTTACCAGAAGGTGAGTCCTTCTTGTGCCCCGGTCCAAGCCATGTCGTGGTAATCTTTTTAAATTCCACGGCCAGGTTGGATTGTGCCAATGGGTGTGGCTCCTTCACTGCCAACGCACGGTATAGGTAGTAGACGGCATCCAAATGATTACCATCGGCCAAGGAAATGACTGCCATTTGGTTAAATGCGCTTCCAGAGTCTGGATAAAGATCGTTTGCAAGTCCATAGTGGGCGTTGGCCTTTTCCCAGCTACGATCCTTCGTGTTGAGATCATTGCGGTATCGGTACAGATCGCCGAGTCGAAGCAAGGTTGAGTGACATGACAGGAGGATGAGATGTTTTAAATCCTCAGAGGCTTTTACCGGAGGATCAACTGACTGTGTGCTCAGTGTAAGCCGGTGCGCTATGATGCGCAACTCATCGAGACCCTCGAAGTGGGATGCCAGGCGTTGGATGTAGCCCTTATAGTAGTATTGGCTTAGCTTGAGAAAATCGGCGTATCGCTTTTCCCATTTCCGTCTCTCGACTGTAATTCGTCTTTGTTCGGGACTTTTCAGTCTGGCGACAATTTTGCGGTATCGTTTGTTGATTGAGCTATGCGCTTCCCAGAGCGCAGTCTCCACACCCTCGGCGGTGGCGTATGCAAAGTCGGCGAAGATGGCGTTGTCGCATGTAACGCGCAACCTTGTGGATTATTTAGTTCCTGACCGTGGACGAATAGTAGAGGGGCACATACTCTGATATGAGATCCTCAATATCACCTATCAAACTTTCCTTCTCTTTCAGTTTCGCTCGGAGTTCTCGATGGATTTGTTTCGCAGCACTGATCAGATCGTCAGTGAATGTCTAAACAAAAGAAAGTAGATAAGAAAATGTGCTATAGACTCACTGCCATTGCTTCTCGGCATTGGCTGCCATGTTATCGTTATCTGAAGAGAGATCGGACTATGGGCGGCCCCAGATGCCTCTGGACAAAGTGATGGAGTCGGGAAAAGCCATTAGCAGAAGATGATTTGAGGTTATAGGTCCGGTCAAAGTAGCTTAGAAGAACGAGAACAGCAGGTAGGCGAGATAAGAGCGTTTTGCTCAGTGAGTAGAATTTTGGTTGTGATGGAAATGCCGAGGGCGCATTTGTATATCTCACTTTTCGTCGAGATCGGACTGGACGCAAAGTAACGCGCAAGGTTGCCGCACATGTCCCACTAAGGCTTGGCGAATTATAGTGCGCAAATCGGCACTAGTCCTGGCGCTGTGACCACCCTACCAAACGCAACCCACAAGGCTGATGATTTAACGATAACCTCGATTTGTTTGCTCAACAGATACAGTAGATACAGACGACATAAACGACATACTAATACCTTGACAAACTATCACCCAAAATACTGTCTCTTTCTTAGTGCATCTTGGATTCCCGAGAAGACCTAACCATATAGCATCCCAGAAACAGAAAGTCAAGAAGCTAGCTGGCTCAAAGTGCTGAGGACGGGGATAAAGCCCACCAAGTAACTACCCCACTATCACATATTGAAGATGGTCAAACGCTCACGAGAAGACTCTGATCCCCCGCCACTCTCCGAGAATAACGATTCAATATATGCCACAGACAGTTCTGAGGCTTCTCCGCATCCAACAGACCCAAATGCATACGAAGCGGTGAAGATAGTACACCTCGACCCCGAGCACAGCGGAGAAGCAACGGTCGAAGTGATGAGATGCTCGCTACCAGGACACCGCCCAGACCTCTCGTTTCACTCCTTTGATGATTATGAAGTCCACTACAGCAAAGCACACGTCAACCGCTGCGTCGAATGTCGGAAAAACTTCCCCACAGAACATTTCCTGAGCCTCCACCAGGCAGAGAACCATGATCCCCTTGTTGGGGTTCTTAGGGATCGAGGTGAACATACATATGCATGCTTCGTGGAAGATTGTGATAGGAAGTGCTCAACCCCTCAAAAACGCCGTTTACATTTAATCGACAAGCACTCGTTTCCAAAAGAGTATGACTTTTTCGTCGTCAACGACGGCATCGATAAGAAGAGCTCCATGCTACGTTCTGGCAGGCACAGGCGCCGGAGTTCTATCATGCAACAAAAAATTTACAATGAGAGAGGGGGCCGGCTCAGGTCAGCGACTTTGGAGACGGACAACACGGAGGAGAGTCCCGAAACAACAATGCCGAATACGGAAACGGATGGTGCTACCAGGCACGACGCTGCAAATTCTGCCCCTAGTAACGGAAAAGCCGCTGGCACGGAAGATGACAATGAAGATGCGGAGATTGAAGGTCTTACAGGAGCAATTTCCGCACTGCGCTTTGTGCCACCGAGTGTGAAATTTGGCAGAGGCAGAGGCAGAGCCGGATTTAGCAAGAGCTGACAGCATAAATCACCATAAACAAATATAAAACAAGGACAGCTGTCATTAAACTACCAGATTGAAAGCATCCATTCGATTAATCCGTCCTTAAAATCATTGCCAATCATGAACGAATTTCCTCCTGGTCATCTAATGATACGTAACTCAGCCATAACATAAACCCCTCGCGCAACGTTTCTATTCACATCAAGCGACCGCTTCCCGTATAAAGAAACGAAATAAAGTCAAGTCATTCCATGATATCGATACCCATTGTCTCATTCCACGTTAGAGTATCACGTGCATACTCTATTCTCTCGTCCCCATTGATTGTATTGTCTCCACTCATGTGTGATTGTCGGAGCCGAGCTCCACTTGCAAGAGCGGGTGCATGTAGCGCATGCTGGTAGCCGCTTACAGAGTCTTGTCCGAGGTAGCCGAGTCAACCTTCGAGCGGAGGTTGGAAGCAGTCGACTGCTGGAAGTGGCGCGAGAAGACGGGCTGGAAGAACGAGCGGAAGATGAGCTGGGCACCACTGCGTGTGTGTTAGTGACGATTCAAGCTCTGGGAATTGGGAAATGGACATACCCAGTCTGGGGGAGAGCAAGCCAGAGGGTGAAGATAAGCTTGAAGGTGTAGTAGAATGGGAACCAGTAAACAACAGAGATCAAGCTCTCAAGGACACTGTGATAGTTAGCTATGTTAGCCAGAATATCATAAAAAAGGATCCGGGGGTATTCTACGTCAAAAATCCGAACACAACCCAGTACTGCGCATTGAGTTAGCAAAGTTTGTTTACACAGATTGGGGTCGCGATCATGACGTACAGTGAGCCACTGGGTATCATCGGCCTTGCCGGCAGAGAAAATAGCTTCGAGGGAGTAGTATCCGGGGATGATGAAACCAGCAAAGTTGGTAAGGATCTGTCCTCCGAAGTTGAAGAAAACGAAGAAGAAGTAGAGGCCGACAACACCAAGGACGGCGTAGACCTTGGGCACGGATGTCTGCTTCTCAAAGTTGTTGAAGACCTGGTACTTTGAAAGCTAGAAGAAAGAGTATCATCAGTAAATATTTCCGACATTTAACAAATATGCGCAGTTTCGGGCCGTCGCGTGCCAGCTCTAAATTGTTGCTACAAAGATGTTGGTAGACTCACCTCCTTGTCGACCTGGCTCAGGTGAGCTTGTGCTTTATCTTGGAACGACATCTTGTAGCTTGATAAGGATCGAGCTCTACAGGTTCGATAAAGAGAGTTTAATCAAATAGACAGTTGTAATAATGAGCTATGTGTGATTGTTGAGCGAAAACTGAGCTTGCGATGAAACTTGTAATGTTGGTAGTGCGATGATGAAAAGGTCTGATGGAAAGTGGAAAGTTGGTTTTCGTCGACGTTGTGGTGATGTGCCCACACACTCTGCCCCAGGCGTCATAGCCAAGCTCCTTTCGAGTTTAGCGCCGTTCCGAGATCAATAAGCGAAGGTTGCCTCATTAACCCAGAATACCTGGGATGCGTGTAAACAACAAGCAAAGATTCGAACAATTTGATCGACGACGACCTCGATGCAGCAACCATTCGCCAACTACCTTCAGATTGATTACTCGGACAAATCCTAAAAAACGACATTTTCAGAACGTGATTCCCCAGCGACATCTCACAAGGGCCATCCCCTCATTGACCGCAAACAATCGCCATAACATCATCAACAACAAACCCCAGCCCCGCTCCAAGATAATGAGATATCATATTATATAACAATAAAACATTGGGCTCCCGAAGACATCTTATACATACAAACAAATGGGTATGTACTTACTGGCGCTGCGTGTTAGCTTTGCGCAATGCGAATATTCATACCGCGCATCCCATTATTTACCATCCCTACACGCGAAGTACTAAGCGCTTAGCAGATTTATCTCAACAACAAACCGAGACGGTGCCTACGAAAAGTCGATCGCGCTCGAACACAGCTGTCTCTATGAAGGGCAGAAAGCGACAGCTTTCTAGAGGATCAACAACGAGTCTACACAGTGCCGCCACCCACTCGCTACACGATCAACAAACGGACGGTAACCCCGCCGAATACCAGAAACAATGGTTTGAGAACGAGCAACAACAAAGATTCGCGGATGGCGGGCATGTAACCGCCGAAGACATGGTCATGCAGTCGGCCTCGCAGCTCCGAGACCCGCGTGATTATGGCATTGACCCTGCGCTGGGTGCTGCGGTCAACCATACCCTAGGATACTCGCAGGACGGCTCGTATCGACCCGAACATGCACGGCGGTCTCTCCCAACTGATGGATACGGAACAAGTTTTATGGAGGATGATAGTCCTATGCTTGAAGGCCGTAGCGACGAGCAAGATGACGTCGATTCTTTGGCTGGTACAAATGGTGCTCCAAAGAAGGCTTCAAAGTCGAGCGCAGCAAACGAACTTGAGATGCGCCAGCTATTCCAAAATAATAAGCACCGCAAGTTGCCAGAGGTAGCTACAGAGCTACATGGCAATGAACGGGGGCCACAGTCAGAGAGAATGCGGCAAGTGTTTGCAATGATCTGGTAAGTTATATAAGAACTTCAGTCTTTGTTGTGTACTAATCTCTACAGGATAAACCAAGTCTGTGACAAAGGAAAAGGGTCGGTGCCTAGAGGTCGCGTTTACGCAAACTATGTTTCCAGGTGTGCTACAGAACGCGTCACGGTGCTCAACCCAGCATCTTTTGGCAAGCTCGTTCGAGTTCTATTCCCTGGCCTCAAAACAAGACGCCTAGGTGTCAGAGGCGAATCCAAGTATCACTATGTCAACTTTAGCTTGAAGGAAGACCAGCCAAACCTAATTGAGAATCCATCAACGCAAAAATACCAGCCAATGAAGACGGCTGAAGCTAAGAGGTTCGCACAAGAGCCTAGGTATGTTTATAACTTTGCCAGAGGTTTAGTCACGTCGTGCTAACGTTATTCGCAGTCTTCCGCCACATAATCCTGTTGATAAACAAGAATTTGCGGCTACGTCTTTCTCGCCTGTCCTTGAGCAGACAAGTAAGCCTGCATCTAGCTTTGTGCAATCACGTAGTCTATACAATCAGTCGGTGCTGCACAACGTCCAGGATCTTGAGTATAACGGTAAAATAACTCAACATCTGTGCTTTGTCCCGCCTGCAGACAATTCCATGCACGAGTATGAACCAATCACTCTGCCAAAGATTGAACCATTCATTCCAGCAGGGACAGACCCTGATTCGGCAACCGCGTTGACAGCGCTGTATCGTTCTCACTGCACCTCTTTAGTGGACGCGATCCGCTTTGTGAAACAAAAGACCTTCTTTTATCTGTTCACATCCTTTCATGGGACTCTCACCATGCCGGTGCAGAAACTCTTTGCTCACGAGAGTATCGCGCCGTGGATAGAAGAATGCGATTTCATCATGTATCAAAAGATGATCCGACTTTTGGGTCATTTGACTCTTGAAGTTGTACCGCAGCAAATTCTGGACACCTTGCATGCAATCTCAGAGCGCCTGGTTTCTCACATCCAGGCATCTTTCCAGGGCCAGCCAGCTCACGTCATCGATGCCAAGGTTGCTCCTGCTACTCTATTTGCTGGCTTGCTGGATCGCATGTGCAGAGTCAACCTCACTGCCCATGCTGCCGCTAATATGCTTTCTCATCCCCCTAATCGGGATCAGATGTACCAAGATTGGATATCAATGGTGCGTCTGCGTAAAGTTGCCGAGTGCATCCCAACGAGGGCAATGGATGACGTGGCGAGACTGCTCTTGACAGAGTTGCGAGACCTCCTCGATCCAGTTACGGTAGCTTGGGATATAGAAAGCGTCACGCCGTATGGCGATATGTCAGCTCGAAACGTGAACCAAAGAGAATCTAGCATTCATTTGGATTCGTCGACAGAAAATGTCCTCGATCGCTGGGTCAATTTCTTGGTGTCTATCCCAGGCAGATTCTCGTATGCTAGGCCCGCGGACATTATATGGTGTGTCGAGCGCGTCGGCACTGCAGTGATGAGAGATCTCACCATCAAGTCTGGCCAGAGTTTTGGATCCTGGTGGGTTACTAAATGCTGGATTGACGAGATGATATCTTTCATGGCTGAGAAGGGTGGCTTTATGGAATACAAGACATCCAATACCAGGCGTAACGAGAACACATTCCAGTCTCAACAGAACCGAGCCTCCGAATCGAATCCAGGTGTCTATAATGGCGGGTCCATGGACGACTTTGAGCGCCAGCAGCAGTATATGAATGGCTCTAATGATCAGGGGATTACGATACCAGGACCGATGGACACGGCAAGCAGCGCAGCTATGAATGTCGTCTCTGGACATGATGACAGTGGAATTGGCATGCGGACGCCAGATGACGAGTTCTCCATGAGTAAATTCAACTTCAGTGATGCTCAAATGGGAACCCCTAATATGGATGGGACCATCAACCTCGCACAGGCGGCTTAAAAAAAAATTGAAGTATAACTTTTTTCACGGCCTCGCGTTGCAATAGGGGATTGGTATATTTCTCGAAGCTTTCTTCACAGCTCCAAAACTAGGGTAGAGGGGGGTTTACTGGTTGGGCACGGATGGGAGGACCCCATTATGATGCTGGGATGATATTTATGATGTAGACTTGTGTGGGGGACCGGCGTGTATGTGTATATGGGATTGCTCTTTTTTGGTAATCCATGGTGGATTAGGTGGGCAACGGCGTGTTTGAGTTTTGTTTGTGTTGGGCCGGATGCAATGGTTATCAGTTCGACTTACTTTGTTATTTTTAATTCTTGCAGGCAGAACCACAAGGGGTCGTGGACGTCTGCCTTCCACATGGTGTACTTACTTCAAGTCAAGCTATTTTGTTTGGTATTGATGGGCACAATGAAATATGTTCCCGTATTTTATTCGGGTCTTTATAGTGATTCTTATCTAAGTCGCTGAAAGTAACTAAAATAATCAGGGGGAAATATGTTAGTGTACCAGAGAGCACATGGCGGCTGTCCCGTCGCGCTCCAGACCAATTCTTAAAAGTCTTGGCGAGGTACAGACGACTCCGAAACACGAGGAGCCACGGAGGAGCGTCATCAAACTGTCAGCTGCAGATCAGCCAGGGACGACGACACTCTTTTAACCTCTCTCCACGAAATACACATAATCTCTATAACTCCTACAATATTAATACCCGAGTCAATCGCTCCCACCGTCCAGCCGCCGTAATCGCAACCCACTCCAAAGCTGCATCAGGCACCAGCTAGATTATATTTATCGCCCTCGTATCTGGCGGGGAGCCTCGCCGTCAGCGAGCGCCGGCCTGCGCATGGCTACGACACCACGATGTCGAAGCCCAGTCCACTCCATCCGCGCCTCCTCCCATCCATGCTCGCCACTGGCCTGGCCGCTCTCCTCTTCCTCGCCTTCTTCGCGGGGCACGCCGCGCACGCCGCGGAGCTAGACTCGATACTGCCTGACGACCATAACCATGAGCGGTTACTGGATACATTTGTCTCGGCGCAAGGGGAGGGAGAGGGGGATGCGGAGGATATGATATACCAGGCGGAGTTTGTGGGGGCGGGGGAGGAGCTACATGCGAGGCAGGCGCTGATGAGGCCGCTGCCGGTACTGAATAATGTGGCGACGAAGTATAATGTGGATCAGGGGAAGACGATATATTTTGAGTTTGCGAACGAGACGCTTTGGGGACCGCATGCTCCTGATGGGAGTGGATCGACGGGGCTTCCATCGGTGGGGTTGAGTCGGAGATGGCAGGATTGGCGCAGGGAGGTTGAGGCAGCGAATACAGATGGGGAGGATGAGGAGTCTTTACAGAAGAGAGCGAACGCAACGAGGACAGTCTACATCACGCTCAACACCTGCCTCCAGCCCAGCAACGTGAATGGCCTCGACCAGCCTCCACCGCAACTAACCATGTACGTCGGGGACAACCAAACCGCGCTCGGGCCCAACAAACCCGCGGACGGGCAACGCATAATGGCTGCGGAACTCGGCTTCGCAAACCTCACCATCGAAGCCTCATCAAGCGTCTACATCGCCGTCACCGGCCCCAAAACAACCGAGTACGAAGGCATCTACAGCGTCGAGATCGGCGCCTCCATCGACGCCCCCTTCCACGCCTACACCGGCGACGCCGCCGACCTATTCTTCATCGACAGCGACTCGACCTCCGCCTTACTCGCCACCAAAAACCTCACCCTCGACGACCCCACCACCTCCGTCTACAAGAAATGGATGCAGCTCTCCCCACCCCCCTACGTCATCTTCGCCAACAACCAAAACCAGACGTGGATCTCCGGGCTGTCGCGGTCGTACTGCGGACTCGAGAGCTACGCGCAGATTGCGGGCACGAAGGATGGGCTGAGGACGGATATGGTGAAGTCGAGTATGACGAATGTGACGCTGGGGGGGTATCCGAAGCAGCAGTTTTATTTTCAGGGGTTGAATGCTAGTTCGCAGTATTATGGGATTTTGGCGTTGCCGGGGAATGCGACGGAGGGGACGCCCGGGGGGGGAGGGAGGATTTGGAAGAAGATGGAGTTTAGTACGCAGACTGGTGAGTCCCTTTTCCTCCGTCCTCTCATTCATCACATATTCGCAACCAGCCAGCTAACACACCACAGACGGCAACTGCGCAGTCCTCTTCAACCTAACCTTCTGCTCCGACGTCTCCTACGCCGCCCCCGGCAACCCCACCACCTTCCCCACCGTCTCCGCCCTGGCGGCCTTCTACGACAACGCCGCCCGCTCCGCATACGCCAACTTCGCCAAAGCACTGCAGCAGATCCCATGCGAGATCCCGAGTACAGGGCAATACAGCTTAGTCCGCACCTGTGCCGATTGCGCGGCCGCGTATAAGGCTTGGTTGTGCAGTGTTACGATTCCGCGATGCCAGGATTATAGTCGTGTTGACCCGTGGCTGCAGCCGCGGAACGTGGTGCAGGCGTTTCCCAATTCCTCCACCCTTCTTGATAAAGAGTTCCTCACAGCGAGTCAAGAAATCCTATACCTGAACTCGAGCCGTAACCCCGCGATCGACGAGGTGGTCAAACCGGGCCCGTATAAAGAGATCCTGCCGTGTCTGGATATGTGCTATAACCTTGTTCAAAGCTGTCCTGCGGCGATGGGGTTCCAGTGTCCGGGGCCGGGGGGGGAGGGGTATAGGAATGCGTATGGGAGGAGGCCGAATGGGAGTTTGAGTGAGGAGGGGCAGATTACGTGTAATTACCCTGGGGCGGCGTATCATCTTAGTGGTGCGGGGAGGGTGAGGATGGGGTGGGAGGTGTTGGTTGTGGTGATGGT
>JPJZ01001596.1:0-54982 GCA_000750815.1 Pseudogymnoascus sp. VKM F-4516 (FW-969) | reverse complement strand
AAATTGCCAGCGAGACAATCAGCAAAAGGGGACGAGGGAACGAGGGAACACCCGTCGCCGCTCTCCCCAGAACCGGCAAAAAGCACACCAACCACGGAAAAAGGCATAGCGTCCGCCCAACGCCGTGAATCTAGAACTCCCTGACCGACGCCGATGACGTGGTGTTCAATATACGCGATATGGGGTATGACATCGCCGGTTTTGTTGCCGTACCTCCCTCCGAGAGACTGAGAGCCAACCGGCCCGGTAGAGCTCGCTCTCGCCCTCGAACAAGCTCCCCCTTCCCCTCATTTTTCTAATCCCGCATTCCCACTTTCTCCTCCCCGGAAACGGGTTTCCCGTCCCACCACACCCACCCATCCCGGGACAAAAAGTGGCTCAAGAGAGAGGGGACCACACCCGGCAGCGAAGAAAACAGGTAAGGAAAGGGCAGGCACGAGAGGACTGAGGTAGGTGGCTGTACCCGACATGTTTCCTTCTTCCCCATCTGCCGTCGCGACTGGCGCTGCCGGACGCGCACACGCACACGCAAAGGCAACAGCCAGGCACGACAACCCCCGACACAACCAGCCAGGGGCCAAGCCGGACAGCGGCGCGGACGCTTACTCGCCTTACGTGCAGAGTGCTGATGCATGGGCGTACACCGTGACCGTGACAGCCACAGGCGGCGCAGCGACTCAGAGGGTGCCACTTGTTCGCGCTGTGGCTGTTGGCAGGATGTCAGATTAGGGATCCTGGGGATATGCTGGGGGTGAGTAGGTAGGAGTCTGAGGTCAGTTTGGCTGTTGGCGGTTGGTAGGTTGGTCCGAGGCTGGCGCTTGGGGTGCCATCCACGTGCTGTGATGCTTGATGCGATAGGAGGGCTGGCGTGGGTGCGCACGCGAGTTGGATTTTTGATAGGTGGTTATGTACAGCTTTCGTGCTCTGTGAGAGCGATCCTGTGCTGCCCGCTGAGGTGATAATGCGACCGACAGACAGCGTCAGGACAACGCAGGGCGATCCTGTACTGTGCTGTGCACACGTGACGGCCTCGACAAAGGTTGAGACGCGGTTCCTCTCTGGAGTCTCGGACATGTCTCTTACCTGTAAACCTATTAATCGCCGATAAAACCTACCGCAAGTATCCAGAAATCTCCCCACTTTCCGCTCCAGTAATCCAGTCATCCAGTCAGTCCAGTCCAGCGATTTGATCAACACATCTTGCGCGAGAGGAAGCGCGTCTCACCTCTCCCATATATCCGCCAATATATCGCCCAGTCCCAGACAGCCGCCCCCAAGACAGACGCGGAGACGGAGAGACAGACACTCGCTCATCAGACAGCCAACTCACCCATCTCATCCCATATCCATCCAAGACGCTCCATACCCCCAATAAATCCCCCACCCACCGCCTCACTTCCCCATCCCTCATCTCCGTCCCTACCTTCCCCGGGCCCCATCTCAGATCGAGTACCATAGTATGTCTCAAATCCCACATCCCCATCCCCATCCTCCACCGCTCCTCCTCCCTCCCCACCCACACACCCACCCATAAGAACGGACCCCACACACACCGCAGGTACCCGACCAGGCGGCACCGTCCACCCGCCCGCGCCACGTTGACAGCGCACCACCCCGTGGCTGCACACCCAGTGCAAGCGCCAGTGAGGAAGGGGTGTGAGGTGAGATGAGGGCTGCAGCAACACAATAAGTAGAGGAGCAGGTGCGCTACTGCGCCCCGCTTGGTTGCGTGGGTGGTTTTTTCTTCAGTAAGAGGTAGGGTGTGAGTGTGTGCATTTATAAGTTGGTGGCAGGCGCCGGGAGGGTAGCCAATTGCGAGGGTGATGGTAAAGTGGTTATCACGTGATGTAGATGGGAATGTGGAGGTTGTAGTCGGTATAAGATTACTGTTTGTAGATACAGTGGATATATTGTTACATTGTGATTTAAATGGGGACTTCTATGATTAGGTGTTAGGTTCGTATAGTTGGAAGGAGAATCACATCAGATGCGCAAATCCTCAACACCATCACGTGCCAGAATTAGAGTTTCTGACACGTGATGTTGGGATTTGCAGTTGGTTTGACTACAAATAGACTGCTTTTGGAATTTACTCGAGCTGCCAAGCAATTAGCAACATCGAATTTTACTCTCCACCCGTCGGTGAGAGGTTATTAGAGCTCTGTATTCGAGGTTCAGTAGTTAGCTTCAGTGAAGGCTCTGCACGGTCTTATTAGTAGAGCGCTGTTGGCTGTAGCCGATGTTGGTATAATAGGGGCACACGTGATTCATCCCCTTACGATTCGTACAAAACGCTGTCGTCTGGGGCGATGATGCATGCCTATAAGCCAATTTCCTAACTAAATGTCGTCTCCAAACCCAAAGACTGCGGAGTGCCCCAGTCATATCAGCCCGTTGATTCAACTTCCGCCCGAAATTCTCAAGATAATCATCGATCAGGTTCCCAACAGCACGATCAAGAACCTGCGTCTCACCTGCCGTTTTTACTTGGAAACCGTACCTCTGCGGCTTCATCGCGTTTTTATCTCAGCGAACCCGCGCAATGTGGAGGTATTTAAAGCTATTGCCAATCACGAAGTCTTTCGTACCAAAATCACCGAGATTATCTGGGACGACGCGCTCCTGCACGGCCGGTTTGTGCCGCGTGACGACGACTACGGGTCAGACGATGATTGCTATGACCTTGACGAGGGAGACGACGATGCATTTGATAAGAATGGGATTGACTGGAGGGGCAAAGTTCCTGGCTGGTTCCGTGCAGCTTGCCGGGACAATGTTTACTTCATCAAAGGGGGCAGTCCTGACGATGTGGACAGGCCTGGTCTTGTTGCAAGGGTAAAGGAGGCGTACAAGCAAATGTCCATGGAAGCGTCATGGGCACACTACCAAGAGCTTCTGCAACAACAGCAAAACGTCTTGTATTCGAAGGCGCATATCGTTGCGTTGGAGAAGCATATCGGATCGTTCCCGGCGCTACGACGAATTACTATCACGCCAGCGGCACATGGATGGATTTACAACCCGCTATACGAAACCCCCATGATCCGCGCATTCCCATATGGGTTTAATCACAAAATTCCACGCGGCTGGCCTCTCTCCGAGACTATCACGCCCGAATGCGATGAGTGGGAGGAAGATGGCAGTGACTGGCAAGGCTTCCGGACCGTGACGCGCGTTCTAGCGGGGGGTTTAGATTTCGGCAGGGTGGTAGATCTCCGTATCGACGTTCATGAGCTGGAGACTGGGCTGAACTCGCGAGTGTTCGAGAAGGAAAATCGCACCCTGAGTGACTTCGAGGCTGTACTTGTGCGGCCAGACTTTGAACACTTGCAGCTTGATCTCATGGTCGATCCGCACTACAGGCAAGCAGACGTCTTTCGCAGTGGGCTTCTCAAACGTGCCCTAGCTCGTGCCGCATGCGGACAGGGCTTGAAGTCCTTGAGCTTGAGAACGAACATTGACATGTATATGACAATTGATGAGTGCGACTGGTATGTTCCCCTCACAACGATATTCACACCAGCTAGCTATTCGAGGCTTCAGCACTTCGGGCTCGCCCGCTTCTACGTCAAGCAGGATGATCTCTTGGCGCTGCTAGCCTGCATGCCGAAGACTCTACGGTCGGTTGAACTAAGCATGCTCGAGTTCATGGACGAGAAGGACAGTTATCGGACACTACTATGGGGGATACGCGACATGCTAGGCTGGAAAGAACGAGACCCAAGGCCAATACTTGTCATCAGTACCGAACTTTCTAATCCTAATCCGGGACGAGCTTTATGGCTCGAGCACGAGCTGTATAGTTTCCTGTATGAGGATGGAGACAATCCGTTTGGAAACAACCCGGCAACTAGAGGTCCTAGTGCTATAAGATTCAGATTTGGCTGGGAGAAAGATTGCTTTGATCCTGATCACAAGCGCCCGCATGTGGATAATTATGATTTAGCTGATTTGGGCTATATTAAAAGTTCTCGGCCGCGGCCAGGTGCTAGGCCGACGCAGGACTTGAGAGGTCCGGGTAAGTCGTATTTCACCGATGCGAGATATTTAATGTAACGAACCAAGGCTCTCTCTTTCCTTGACCCAGACTATGTATATAGAAGGTCCAGCTGTAATCAAGAGTTACAAACTGCTGCAATAGACATTTCGCTTCTACTCTAGTTATATTTCGTCCTTTAGATTAGGATAAGTAGACTCGTAATTCAATATTGTCTTGGAAAGGGAGGATTTCAGCACAACAATATTTAGTATAATATTCAATCTTTACTAGTAAAAAAGACTTTGCATGAAGAGAATAATTCAGAGCGCCACCACTACCATTTGATAAGCCTTTGATATCAATACCAAACCTCTAGTGCAGTAAAATACTTTTCATGAATCCCACAACGCTTTAAATTTGCTCTCTTCATTTGCAAGAAGCGCGTCTGGCTCACCATACTCCACCACTCGTCCATTCTCAAACACTGCGACCTTGCCATAGTTTCTGATCGACTCCAGCCTGTGAGCTACAGCAATAACAGTATAGCCAGTGAAATGATCCGAGATAATCTTCTGCATGAGCCTGTCAGTCTGCAGATCCACGCTCGCAGTTGCTTCATCGATGAGCAGGATCTTGGAGGGCCTCAACATGGCTCGTGCGAGACAGAACAGCTGGCGTTGTCCGTGGGATAGCAAGTCTTCTGCTTCCATAGGAGCGTCTAGGCCGCCGGCATCTGCAACGATTGACCATAATCCGACTTTTTTCAGGGCATCCTCGGCGGCTGAATCATTTTCTGCGAGGCCCAGGGGGTCGATGTTTTGTCTGATGGTGCCTTTGAGGAAGATTGGCTCTTGGGGTATCACTGTGAGGCGGTTCCTGAGTATGTTCCGCTGGATGGTGGATAAGTCAACCCCGTCAATTGTGACCGACCCTTCGTTGATCTCAAGCATGTGGAGAAGTAGAGCTATGAAAGAGGATTTGCCAGATCCAGATGGTCCACAGATACCAATTTTCTGTCCCGCGGGAATGTCGAGGCCAATATTATGGAGAGCTGGTTGTTGGTCGAGTGTATAAGAGGCGGAGGCATCCGAGAGAACGATTCTGCCCTCTGATGGCCAATCTGCCGGCACATCTTGGGATTCCAGAGAAAGATTCTCGGAGCGAGTGCTGTCTACGAATGACTTTATTCTAGAGACGGCTCCCAGCGAAGTTTCGGTTGCGGTCCAGTGTATGATGACAGCAGACAGAGTCATGTTGAATGACATGATGTTTATAAGTGCCAATCCGACGAATCCAGCATCGGCAGTGTGGCGAAACCGTACTACCAATGCCACCAAGATAACAGCGAGGGCTGCCACAAGCAGATCAATGACTAGCATGAGCCATCTTTGGATGCAATATAATAGGTAGAAAGGCCGTTGAGATGCATCCAGAAAGGACATATTTCGCTTCTCCATGTCCTTGGTCCATCCAAATGCTCGAATGGTAACTAGGCCATTTAGAGTCTCTAGGAAGTGACTATACAATGGAGCCTTAGCTTCAAGGTCCATCAGTCTGATTTGGCGTGATGTACGCAGATAGAATTTCTGTATCATATACATTGTAAACAGCACAAACGGCAACACAACGGAAAAGTATGATGCCGAAACACAGACGAATATTGCTTGTATGATTGCCATGAAGAAGTTGTTTGCGAGTACCAGCGCAGCAATAGGAAGTTCTGCGTCGATGACTGACAGGTCCTGGCTGAATCTGTTGACAATCTGCCCGGCGTCTGTAGAGGTAAAGAAGTATAGTGAAGCGTTTTCGATGGTCTTGAGTAGCCTTCCGTGGAGATTGGTTGCGGAACGAGGTATCATGATGATGAATAGCATTCCGGTCAATATCATCAGAGTGGCAATTGCAGTAAATTCTACTCCAAGAAGTACGCCCAAGTAAAGACCATTGACCGAGTTTCCGTGGACAGCGATGCTGCTTGTCCAAAACTTGATCCAGAGATCTTCTCATTATTAGTATACGTTCAAACTACGACCAGAATAAACTTACTTGGAAATTGCAAAAGCATTGAATAGCCCAACATCAAACCCGTCCAGATTCCAACATTTCGCAACCCGGCGCTCGTAAAGTAATATTTATAGGTGGCCCAGTTTCCAATAGGACGATTGAGGTCAGCTACAGCATTTTGTCGAGCTGTATCGTCACTCCCCTTCGCTTTTGCGGGGGAAGTTTCTTCCTTGGTGGCATCTTCGTCTTCTGATATATGTCGCGCCGCAAGACTTGCAACGTATCCACTAGTCGCCACGAGGTCTGTAAACTTTCCTTTTTCCGAAATAGTACCTTGATCACTAAGTGAGATGATGTTGTCCGCATAGGACAGGCGATGAGCGGCATGTGTGACCAATATAACAGTTGTACCAAGTCGACGGAGTAGCCCGTTCTTTCCAAGAAGACGTGAAAAGATACGATCCTCGCTTATGGCATCAAGGCCACTGAATACATCATCTAATATCAATAGTTGTTGTCGGGAATACACTGCTCGGGCAAGTCCCTATATAATGTTAACGACAGCAATGTGGTTGGCAGAACAAGACATACTATACGCAACTTTTGGCCTCCCGATAATGCCACTCCTGCTGAGCCCGCCTTTGTACTATCGCCGTCCGAAAGTGTTTCAATATCCGTGTCAAAGGCACATGCGTGAACAACAGTCGCATACCATTCGGGCTCAAAAATAGACGCTCCGACGATGTTGTCACGAACGCTGCTATTTTGGATCCAGGGGGTCTGGTCGACGAAAGCAACTTGAGCTCGGTCAATGTAGATATTTCCCTTTAAAGATGGAGTTTCTCCAAGAAGTCCTCGGAGGAGGCTGGACTTGCCACATCCGACGGGGCCCACAATCATCGTTAGATTGCCAGGTTGAATGTTGAAAGAAACGTCATCAATGACAGGCCCGCTCTCCTCAGACCAAGAAAGAGTCAAGTTCTTAATACTGATAACGGCTGACGATGTATTCGCATTTGTCCGTGGCGCGAAATCCTCCAACTCGATATCACGATTGGTGGTTACGCTCCCAGCAAATGTATCCTGTCTAGTTATGCTATTTGACCGGCTCTGCAAAGGCATGCGATAGTCTCTCTTAGTCGGCGAGGAAATAAATTTCTCGATTCGGTCAAAGCAGCCAACAGCTGCTATTAGAGGCGGAATTGCAAACACAATAGCGCGGATCGGTGCAACCAGCAAGGCAATCAGTGAAAGTGCCGTAAATGCCGAGGACACATCAAGTGTTTGTCCATTTTTGCTTGCCACTATCACATATATGACAAACGCAGCACCCGGGGCAAATATATCGGACATGTTACCAAAAGCGAGCATGACGACTAACAGCTTCCTCATTTTCAGAGACTCGGCGATTTCGTCCAATCTGAGCTGGTAGATAATGCTGGACATTTTGGAGGTGAGACCAAGCATTTTGACACCCTTCATTGCCTGCAACATTTTGGCGGTGGTATCAATCCTGGTTTGAACGCTTTCGATCCACGCCTTTTGAGCCTTTCCCATGTGGCTTGAGATTAGGAATGGGCCTGATATTGCCACTGCCGTTATAAATAGAGGGCCCAAGAGAGCGACGCCAACCTCCTTCTGCAGCAGCCAAATTGCAAGAGTGATCTCTAGCGGACTTGACCACACACTGTGTATTGGTTGAATAGCGGTGCAAATTCGTTCAACGTCCAAGGACATCAGAGTAACGGCGGCCGATTCATCGAGGCTAGTGACTGATAGGTCCAAGGTTTGTGCATATATAGCATTCACAAGTGAGCCTCTGACCATTGTTGTCATTCTGTTTGCCTTATGCTGATAAGCACCACCGGCCACGGCCAGGCCAATGTAGACCAGTCCAAACGCTGCCGTCAAGCCCCATCCACGATTAGTCGCAGATTCAGAGTCGGGATCGCTCACAAGCTTGGTGATACTGTTGATAAGAAGGGGTTGCATAAATCGAAAGAATGTCAACGCCAGACGTGGTATCACGGAAGCTGCGAGTGGTCCCAACATCATGCGGAACATGACCCATACCAGCGTGTGTTTGCTGGGGTATTTCTTTCCTACAAGCGTATTAGTACTTGGCCAAAAGTCCTTAGGAATAATAGATAACGTACGATCTGCCCAATGTTTATCGAATTTAACGTTAAGGGACTTTGATAGCAGATCTACATCAGCTGCAAAAAGGTCATCATCGTTGACAACACCCCTAAAGCCCAATCGAAATAGCGGGTTTAGCCACCAGAAGAGTCCGCGAGAATAGAGACTACTGGTATTCTCGGGAGAGCAGTCGGCATACGGTGTAAATAATATTCTTGTCTTCTCAGTTGCTTCAGAGATGAGAACGGCAAGTTTGACGGCCAGAATAGAGGATGCAATGCCATTGCCAGCTATATTGTCTCCGCGTAGCCACCGAGTACGAAGCTGTGCAGCATCAAACGGTACTGTGAGAAGAAGGTAGGCGTTAATTATCGAGCTTGGCCTGATATTTTTAATGTGTTCAACGTAAGATAGAACACATAGGCCGATCGTAGCGACCAGAGCAAGCAGAGCAGCAGCAAGTGAAGCACGAGTTTGAAGCGACGATTGGGATACTTCAATGACATTGGCAAGCTGCAAAGCACTGAATATCGCAAGAAGAACCTATCACTGGTTAGCATGCATCTACCACAATAGGCTAATGAGCGTACAATCTTGGTCGTTAGGAGGTAACTGCTAATCACTTTGTGGGGTGTCTTCCATAATTGAAAGACCCGCGGTGGTATTAAAAGCAGCAACACAGCCGATGGTAGGATTGATAAGATTGTCTCCTCAAACAAGAGGGTGAAATCAAACGTTGTACTGCCAGGAAGCTTGTAAAAGGGGCCAAAACTGTCATCGCCTCCGTTCGCAGTCCAATTGGCCGCTCTCGATTCGAGATGGTCAAAGCCTGGGTATGTAGCCATGTTGGTGGAAGATATCCAGATAGTTGCGCCACTCTCATGCGACTGTCATGCCATGGAACGAATTGAGCGAATGGTTCTAAATAGTATCCCTTTTTATGGCAGCCTGATGCTGACAAACATTGAAAGTCTCGCTTTTCTCTACCACAGACAAGCTATTCGCAAGCTGTGAGGTTTATAGTAGTATTAGGCAATCAGCAATTTTCAGGCAGAAGAATTAATATCAGTTGTGGGTTAGTCTGGCTTCCTTTTCCATAGATAGGGCATAGTTATTGACGCGTCGATAGTTTCAACTCGTATAGGCACCGATTTTTCAGGGGGCTATTGTCCGCACGACATATCCGGATATTAGCACGTAATACCCTGGTTATTATATAGCACGATTACAAAGACAAACGTATCTTAAAGCGGAAGTAATGAAGACCATCAAGACTATATTTTATGAAATCAAGATGCATCAAAGCTTAATGATTATAGAGTATATATCCAAGTTATATATGTGATGGTTATATATAGTTTCAGGGCGCGCCTGTCCGGATCGTGTTCCGTTGTCCCCCGCCAAAATAAATATGGGTCCGTGCACAAAACGCGGGGAAGCGTCATACATGTCATGTCGCCCAGGAACCGAGGTCTGAGCCGGTTGTCGATCCAATGTGAGCTCACTCGCATTAATACGGCAAACAACTCCATTACAGACCTCAATTCATTTAATAACCTAATCGCTCTGTCTGCATTTTCATTGCGCTTCATATCCTACAATTACTAACGCCAGTTTTCGCCTCTGCGAGGTATCCATCATGTCTTCATCGCTACTATCCCACAAGGCGGGCCTCACCCAGATGCCCCTCACCGAGAAGCTCGCCTTCACCCCAAAGCTCCTCAGCGTCGGTGAGTATTCCAACCCATTGCCAAGACCTCGTCAGAACATCACTAACCTCTTCAGTCGCCCAAACAATCCTCGCCCTCATCGGCGCGCCCTTCCGAAACCGCTCCACAACACCCTCCACCATCAAGAGGCATGTGATGTACACTGCCGTCCGGGCCCTCGTCGACTCCCTCGCCCCTCTCCAAAACCACTACCGCGCGCCCCCCACCGACGAGATCTACGAAGCCTACTGCAAACTCCACAAGCTGACCCCCGAGTCCGAGATCCTCCAGGACGGCACGCGCGCCCACTGGATGGGCCCACGCAACGCCAAAAAGATTATCCTCTACCTACACGGCGGCGGCTACGTTATCCCCGCCGAGCCCTACTCATTTGCGTACCTACACACCCTGCGCGAATCGCTCCGCGACTCCGTCCCCGCAGAGGAGATCCCCTCCGTCCTCTTCCTCTCCTACGACCTCGCTCCCGGAGCCCAGTTCCCGCGCCAGCTCATCCAGGCCTCCGCGCTATTGCAACATATCGTCACGAACCTCCGCGTCGACCTCTCCTCTATCATCCTCGCTGGGGACTCCGCAGGTGGCAACCTCTCGCTGGCACTGCTCTCGCACCTTGCCCACCCACACCCAGCCGTTCCCGCTGTCAAACTTCCTGAAGGCGCCAAGTTCCTCGGCACCATCCTCATTAGCCCATGGGCCGACTTCTCCACCTCCAACCCCGGGTACGCCCTTAACGAACGCAAGGACGAGTTGACGCCTGGATTCCTCGTTAAGTGCTCGACGAGCTTCCTGGGTACGCCATACCCGCACCCGGTGGATGCTAATACGAATTACACACAACCTGCGCTGGCTGAGGCGGAGTGGTGGAATGGGATTCCAGTTGATGATATTCTGATCACGGGTGGAGAGGATGAGATCCTGATTGATGGCGTGAAGACTGTTGCAGCGAGGTTGGCGAAGGGAAGGGACGGGGTGCAGCTGCTGGCGGCAAAGGATGAGGCGCACGAGATGCCGCTGCTGGCGACGTTGCTGAAGGAGCCGGAGTTGGGTGCAAGTGCTGATATGATCAAGTTGTGGGTGAAGAGCCGCTTGTAAGCTGGGAGTGGGATTGGGGAATTGTTTGGTCCGATTAAGCTGGACAGGAGGAGAATAGGTAATAGCGTGTTTTACTAGGTGTGAATAAAGCAGTTCAATGACACCGCAGGCTCTTTGTGTAACTACACTCCAACCGCGCGATTTTTATTAAGAGGGCAAGAATTGCGACGCACCATTATTACGACGTTAGAGCCAGTCGCTAACAGGACAAAAATGGTATAAGCTGAGCTGTGACCGTCATCCGCTCCTATCTAACGCCATCTGCACCAAACCTAAAGTCTCAACAGCACCAGCCTCAAGCCAACTCAAAGTCTCTCTCCTCTCTCTTTCTTCAAACCCGCCGCCACACGCCTACTAATCACATCACTAATCGCCAAATTCGTCACCATGGGATTCACCCCACTCGCCGACGGAAAAACGCTTGCATCCGCCACATATAACCCCCTCGTCTCCCACACGCGACCCTCCGGATCCACAACCCCCATCCCCTCCGTCGCACTCATCCGACACGACCCCATCTGATGCGCACTCCCACACGCCACCCCAGGCGGCGCATTTCCCACCGCCTCCACCTTACGCAGCCACTCCGCGAATTCCGGGTTCGCAGGTGAGCGTTCGGCAGAAGGGTCTACGATGAAAGGCGGGGCGCCAGCAAGGTGGGGGTGGATCTCTGCGGCTCCGCCAACGAGAAGGATCTTCATCATTTCAAGGAGGCCGATAAGCGTGTGGCGGCGGTCGAAGGCAGAGGGAGTGTATTCAACGCGCTTGGGGTTTGCGAAGATGCGGCCTGGGTCGCGGTCGCGTGAGAAGCTGGCGTAGGTGTTCATGTGGCGGTATTTGGCGGCGAGGAGTTTCCAGTCGGGGCCGGAGGTCCAGTTGAGCTGGGCGAGGGAGAGAGTGGGTACCATACATGTTGCTTCCATTTTGGCGCCGTGGCCGTGGCCGTCGAGGTTCTCGAAGGAGGTGCATACTGTGGTTAGGATTGCGCCTTCCCAGGGGCGCACGTCTTTGGTGAAAAAGGCTGAGACCATGTTGGCGGGGTGCATGTAGAGGTTCCGACCGATGTGTTTGTTCTGTGCGGTTAGCTATGAGATGATTAGCAGCAGGGTCGAACATACCTTCAGTCCGCTATTCAACAGCAGGACAGGAGAATTCAGGGACCCAGCAGAAACGATAACGCGCTGCGCCTTGACGACAACCTCTCTATTCACACCATCCTTCGTCCACACACCCTTAACACCAACCGCCGTCTTCTTACCCCCTCGGTTCTCAAACAACACCCGCTCAACACTATACCCCTCCATGAACTGCGCTCCCGCCCTCGCCGCATCGGGCAACCAACACACATTAGGTCCCTGCTTCTCTCCTGCCCCGCACCCCAACCCACAGCGACCACAAGAATGTGTGTGCCCCCCTGTATTCTGTGGTACCGCTTTCGCTTCATATCCTAACTTCCTCGCACCCTCCAGCAGCACCTGATTACCATGACTATGTTCAATATGTTCCGTGCTAACGCCCATACGGTCACAAACCCTATCTAACGCGTCCTGGAACTCCGCGGTCTCAAATAGAGGCAGCTTGCGGTCCTGTGCCCATTCATGACGTACATACGACTGAGGTTGCAGCGAGGCGGACCAGTTGATGGAGCCGCCGCCACCCCAGTTGGAGCCGGCAATGAAGGTAAGGGAGCCGTCATAGCTGGCATCGAAGCCGCCATTCTCAAAGAGGTGCGTGTACCCTGCTGCTTCGTTCATAGGGAGTCTGTCCGGAGGGTGGTAATACGCCTTATCGACGACGAGTACTGAGAATCCTGCCTCTGCGAGATTCTTCGCAGATGCACCACCACCGACCCCCGAGCCGACAATAACAACATCGAATTCGAGTGTCGCGGGCTCAGCGGCAGCCTCGAACTGCAAAAATTTATAGTCAAACGTCGGGCCAGGTTCGTAGCCCGTCGGCACGGCGCTGTAGCCAGTGATAGCTGGGAATAGCTTCGATGTACGCAAGAAGTTTATCTTGGCCAGCGACGTTATGGAGTTATACAGTACGCGCAACGGCGACAGATAGTGAGTTTGCCATCCCTTCAACACCGCCGAGCGCGCCTGCGCGTCCAGCGTATTCAGTGTTCGAGTGTATCCCGTCAGAAGCAGCGCGCCTGCGCGAGTACTGCCACCATTCTGTTAGAAGCGCCCTCTCAACGGTGTCACCAGCCATTCGTGGCTTCAGGGAACAGCATACCTCAGCGCCGCCAGCACGAATTTCAATCCCTTGATCTGCTCCTCCGTTACGTAAAACACAACCTGCCTCATCAGCAAGTCCTGGAACTCAGCACTATCGCTCGGCTGCTCCGCCAGATACGCATCGAGCGTCTCCGCATCGGAAGCGTGAGCGCTCGCGCCTGCTTGTGTAGAGAGGAACGCATACTCTGCGTCAGCGACGGTGTAGTCGAGGGACCCCGGGGCGGCGGCAGAGGCGCGCACGATTCGTGGGACAACGGCGTCCATCAGGGACATTAGGATGGCCCATTGTAGGTCGGTGAAGGGGGAGCCATTCGGGCTAGCGGGGAGGGGGGAGGCAAGGGGTGCGAGGGCGGCAATTGGGCCAGCTGGCGCGCTCATAGTGCGTGTAGATGGAGGAGTACCTTATGAGGTGATGTAACTCAGATTGGCATATCTGGAGTTGTGCGGCTGAATTGAGTTGAAGCGAGATACTTATGTACCTTGGTGGCCGCGATGGTGGGAATGTGGAGTAGATTTATGGGGGTTGGTGCGGGAGGCGGGGAACCGACGGGGCCGAGGACGCGGGGTAGTGGGCCCTGTAGAATGCGGGGAAGCCAACCGTCTGGCTTGTGAATGCGAAAAGGATGCTTATCTGCTTATGTGAGATGCTTGTCGACGATATAGCGAACGTATGAGCTATACTGGCGATTTGCTGGCTTTTATCGAGCTAAACAAGGAGTTACAGGCGCGCTGGGCGTCTTGGCGCCTCTTGTATCAACTCATAATTGAGCAAACAATCACACACACCCGAGACACCCCTTACCAGTACACCACACATCATCTTCCTCCTTACATAGAACTTCCCCCTACTTCCTCCTATCTCCCCCTATCCCGCTACCTTCTAGAAGCCTTCCCCCTTCGCCACCTCTCCAGCAAAGCGGCAGGGGCGCACTATACCGTACAGCGAAGCAACTCTAGCTAGTCGACTTCAGACACAAGCTTACTCTACAGCTGTACAGTACAGTACAATGTCGCCAATCGTAATCTAATTCTCGGCTTCTAGTCTTTTTTACTTTCCATTAACGCCCACTCTCCATTTATACTTCAGCGATCAAGCCACTTCACCAACAACGCCTGCAAGCTCGCCTTCCGCACAGGCTTCGACACATAATCATCAAACCCACGTCTGAGGAATGATTCTCGGTCTCCCTTTAAGGCGTGAGCCGTCATGGCCATAATAGGGACATCAAGTCCCATATCGCGGATCACCCCTGTAGCCTCCACACCACCCATGACAGGCATGCTGATATCCATCAAGATTAAGCTATACGCCGACGGCTCCGCCTTAATCAGATCAACTCCCTGCTTCCCATCCGCAGCCATGTCTATATTTGTAATACCGTAGCTCTTCAACACCTTCAGTATGATTCTCTGGTTGATGTTGTTATCCTCCATCACGAGGATCCGCTTGGAACGCGCCTCATCGCTGAGTTTTTCATCTGGTTCTTGTTGAACTGGCGATGTTGATACCGCGGGTTTTTCTATAATTTTGACTAGTTTCATCGTGAACCAGCAGGTACTCCCCTTCTCCTCATTGGAACGGAACCCGATCTCTCCACCCATAAGTTCAACCAGGCTCTTGCAAATCGATAACCCTAGCCCCGTACCCCTATAGCGCTTCGTAGCCGAGCTATCCAGCGGCGCGAACGGGGTGAAAATTGTCTCGATAGCAGTCGGCGCGACTCCAATTCCCGTATCGATGACTTCCGTGCGCAGGGTGTATGAGGTGTCGTCTTCGGCCGATATTGACGTGGCGATGCAGATGGATCCGAGCTCGGTGAATTTGACCGCGTTGCTGACGATATTCTGCAGCACCTGTCGAAAGCGGAGGGGGTCGCTGCGGACATTTGTGGGGATTATATCTTCGAATTTGGCGTAGAGGGCGACTCCAGGTTGGAGAGTCACTTGGGAGGCTCGTACGACGGCGAGTATAATATCGCGGACACCAATGGTCGTTGCATTAACGGTAAAAGCGCCTGACGCAAGCTTTGAGTAGTCAAGGATATCATTAATGACTTGCAGCAGTACCTTCCCCGATTCCTCGATAATCTGTGCTAGCTCCTTCTGTTCTTCCGTCAGATCGGACTCCATCAACAGCATACCCGCCGCCAGCATGCCGTGCATGGGCGTGCGGATCTCATGGCTCATGTTGGCCAGAAACTCGGATTTCAGCTTGGAGGCCTCTTCAAAAGCCGAGATAAGGCGGGTCTCAGCGGCCTTCCGGTCGGTAATGTCACGGGTCACTTTGCTGAATCCTATGTGCTGGCCATTTCTGTAAGCGGGGGAAATAATAACGCTGGCCCAGAAGCGAGAGCCGTCTTTCTTATATCGCCATCCTTCGTCCTCAACCTTACCGTCGATCATGCACGCTTTTAGCTCTTTCCCCGGCTTGTCTGCTGCTTTGTCTTCGTCGCCGTAGAAAACCGAGAAGTGCTGTCCTATGATCTCTTCAGAGTTGTATTGCTTTAGTATACGTGCTCCAGGATTCCAGCTCGTGATGTAGCCCTTCGTATCGAGCATGAAAATAGCATAATCCTTGACATTGTTGATGATAATTCCATAAGTCTCGTCGTTATATGATAGACTACCAGGGGCTAAGTTGTCGGCCTGTTTCGAATAGTGTTCTTCCACCTCCAGGACAATAAATAGGAGTTCTTCACCCCCATAGATTGGAAACAGTCGCAAACGCCAATTTTTCCCAGTCGCAATGCGGACGTCGCCAGTAATATGCACATCCCTGGACTTAATTACTCTCTCCACCGCATGCTGGATCGACAGACAATCCGCACTAGGGTTCCTGTCGGAGAAGAATTTATATATGTTGACTCCCACGCACTCCTCCCGGTTCGTGCTGGTCAGAGACAAATAACCCTTGGATACCTCAACAATATCCAGCTTGGGATCGAGCACGATGCTTGGCACGGGCGTTAGGGCGAGGATCTGTCCTAGATGTGGCTCCTGGGACTGTGGGGCTGACTCAGGTTGCCTGAGGGGTAGGGTTATCATGGAGTGACACATTTCTGCGATCTCTCGATCGCAGACAGAGCGCAGGAGAAGCGCGACCGACGAATACTGCAATAAAGTATACAAAATGGCGGGATGGTCAGTGATGGTACTCGGAAAGGATACTGCTGGTGGACCAACGTCGTCGGTGCGGTCTTGGCTTTGAGCCAGAAAGCAAGGAATAGAATAAATGAAATTCGGAAAGGGTGGCATATCACGTGGTGTTGTCTTCTCATAATATATATAGCCCATAACAAAAAAGTTTGATCTGAAGTCCCAACACCCTGACAACTTTCAAATACGACCATAGACTTACGATAATTAGGCATCCTTGTCGGAGATGGTCGCTAGAGGAGACAACTTTGAGGTTCCGTTGATGGAAACTTGATAACCAATTACTATATCACGCTCGGTCCCAGGGCCCATACTGCAATTTATAAATCTGTTATCATTACTTTGGCACTGATTGCCCGCTTAAAGTGGTCAACGGGATCGCTAACTCCTATAATCCTATACCATATCCTTATTTTCAGCCTTAAGCACAGTTTTGATTGTAATAACTCAAACGCTGACATTCCGCTACACTGATCCCGTTATCATCTATAGCATTGGGGTTTGCGCCATGGCCAATCAACAACATGTAGGCCTCAGATTTGTGTTGGACAAGATGCAGCGGAACGCGGCCACTGGAATCTTTAGCGTCGGCGTCCAAGCCCCAGCTCAGCAGCTTCGCTACCGCGGCGCCGCCGTGGTACTCTTTGGCAGCATAATGCAAGGCAGTCTGCTGCTGTGCATCTCTTGTATGTTTAAGTGCACCACACTCGAGGACGGTTTCAAGCGTAGCAATGTCTCCCGTTGTAGCCGCCTTGTGGAACGGTGTCGTGCCATTTGAGTCCGCTGCGTTGATGTCGGCGCCGTACTCAAGAATCCGAGGTATCATGTGAGACGTCTTGCACTGAACCGCAATGACCAGGGCATCTTGTATGTCTTTCTTTTTGTTATTAATTTTGTCTCCGGACGAGGCGTCCGTTCCAGTGCGGTATTTTAGGAGTAGATTGAAACACTCTTCTTGATTCCCTGCAATTGCACTGTGCAAGGGCGTCTGCTCATAGCGGTTGGTTGCGTCTGTCTCTGCGCCGGATCTGAGAAGAAGATCGACGACCTCTGGATGGTGATGCTTGACTGCAATATGGAGAGGCGTGTTGCCGAGATTAGACTTTGCATTCACATCTGCACCCCTGTCGAGAAGGAGTGACACTGCTGGCACAGACCCGCTTGCGGCCGCATTCAGGAGATGGTACACTGTCAGATTTATTCCAGAACCCATTATCACAGTCATAACGTCTGTGTGACCATTTTTCGCAGCCAGCTCGAGGGCACACTTCCCATCTAATTTTATTGAAGCGTCAAATCCCTTTGACAGGAGTAGCTCGACAATGGCAGCATCACCACGCTGCGCAGCAAGAGGTAAAGCCACTGCCCTACGCATAAGATTATCCCACGGTGTGACGTCCTTGTCCTGGGGAGGTACAATCTCGCTTTCTAGTAAGAATTTGACAGTTTCATAGTGCCCGCCATAGATTGCAAAGTGCAAACAGCTCCAATAGTGCGAGTAAATAACAGAACTGACGTCGTTGCGTCCTTGTATGTCGTATGTGTAGACTTTGCTGCTGTAGTTGTCAGAAAACCCAGAGCGCACGTAGTAGTCTCCGGTCTTTGGTAGTAAGAGTCTGAGGATGCTTTCGTGGCCCTCTCTCGCCGCCAGGTGGATCGCGCCTAGCTCGCGATAATTCTGTGGCATATCCACACCCGTGCGTAGCAGAACCTTCACAGTTCCCTCATGGCCGTTCTCAGCGGCACAGTTCAAGGCTATTAATACCTGGTAGTACTTTTGCCATCGTATTCGTGTGGATAACATCGCTACCACGTCCTCATAGCCACAAGCACCAGCCTTCCAAAGGCCACGCAGACTGCGTTCGGACGTAGCCAGTGCTCCATGCTCTAATAACAACTGGACGGCCCATGCTGAGTTATTTACAGCGGCATACTCTAGTGCAGTTTCAGCCACTGTATTCTTCATGCGCGAGGGCCCCTGAACAGTCCTATGAGAAGATCGAAGACCAGCAAGGACTGAAAACGGCCCCAGAGGTAGGTATTTCAGAACAACCGGCACAACAGACTTCTGCTGGGAGCTAATTGCAGTAGTTAAACAACTCTCCAGCAACTTGTAGCTTCGCATGGTTTGGTAGTTGAAGAGCAATTTTGACACCAGGGCATCATACCCCACCACGCACGCGTTGTGGAGTGCCTTTTCCGAATTCGTCTTCGTAACCAGTGTTTTGGATGTATGCGTGTCCAGTTGCGCGATGTATTTCACAAAGGGCGGCTTAGGTAGACCCGAGATAAAGGTGGTGATGGAATGGCTTCCTGCTACTTTAAGTTGGAAACGGCCCAGGTAGGTAAGATAGGAGACAATCAGGTAGAGGATATCTTCTGGTAGAGAAGTAAGGCCCTTTGTAGCCGCGTTAGTAGAATGCCATCTTGGGCAGTCTGGATGGCCAGCGTACCTTGTCTGTTGGATCATTTGCCCTCTCCTTTTGCGTTTCTTTCCTGCTGCGTCGAAGCCGGTTGATCATCATGATTTATACAGAAAACAACGCCGGCACTCAACCTGATAAGTCGCAGGGGTTGACCTCAGAGCGATAATCAATGAGTGAATTTTAAGCTTCACAGTTGTGCCAGTGTCGCCCTTGTCAGCCTCGTGAACCTGCTTTTCGCTCAACACAGCATACCATTCCGCATCTACGCATTCACTGATGCATTTAACAGAGGTGCAATACCCCCTTTGATTCCAGTACTCTCATGCGTGCTCAGACTGCATTCGACAGCATGCGGCGAACCAAAGCCTGTGCGTGGGCCGAAGTCGGCGGATTTCCTTGTTTGTTGCTTTAGAACAGGCAACTAGTATAATGTCATCCACAACAATTTCGCAGAGAAGGTCGGCTCTGTATATTAACAGTGCTGTGTGAGAAGGCGGCAAATAATGAATAAAAGCTGCATATTTGATGGTGTTGATGGGGCAGCGCAGATATATAGTTATACCTTCAACATCAAACTGACATCTAAGCGACGATCCCTCCCGCATCTGGCAACCGTGCCATGGGGCGCAGTCAGTACATCTCATGTTTCCAGGAAGCTGTGGATATAATTAAAGAGACATGATGCAGCCGCTTCTTGAGCGTTATGCCAGGAAATTTTTGATGATAGACATGAGATTTTAGGGCTCTGAAATAACAGCAATTGCATTTAAGTACAGAATGTAGTTCACCAAGTTAAACTAAAAGCTGACAGAATATAAACAAAGATCAAACAAGGAGCAAACTCCCCGAAGAGACCAGCACTGTAATGCCCGTGCTATAGCGGCATTATCACTATCATACATCACTTCTTACCCCAGTTGTTGATCTTGGTGTACTCCTTGTGCTTGTGGTCAACCGCACGCTTGGGGCCAACAGAGCGTTTGGTCACAGCATTCGCCTTGCTGTCAACGTCGACACACCCATCAACGTCCTCAGTCGAACAAAGAGGGGAGAGGGTGTGGGTGCCCATGTCGCAGTAGTATCCATCTGACCCGACAAAGTCTGGTCCCCAAGAGGTGGCAGAGTTGCATAGTTCCGCAGCCTTGTGCGTTGCGATGGTTGGGGAGACAACAAGAACGTTCTCCATCCAATCAAGACGAGGACGGAAGGATCGTTTGCCAGGTGCACCTAAAAAAAACAGACCCGTTTGTTAGTGCTGTTTCCCGAGCCTCATCAGATTCAGGAAAAGAGCTTACCGTTGATGGGCGCGTCGTCTGCACCATAGATGGTGGAGTCGCATCCCTTGCTATTGTCAATAGTCCCTTGAACGTCCTCACCATATGCAAGTGTCCTGAACTTCATTGACGCACTAGGAACATCTCCTGTGTGGTCCGCATCCACTTCTGAAAATTAGCTTTTTTCTTTTAAAAAAACGTGTTTACTTATGAAACTTGAGTGCCCGACTGTTAAGACAGGCCCCAAAGAAATTTCTTGAGAGTGAAGATGACTGGACGTTAGAGGAAAGAAGGAAGGATTTTTACATACACCATGTGCATCTAGGGATGTAGGGTTCCTTTGGGTTTGCGTCTGGGTCGATATACCCTGCTGATTCCGTCTGCATAAACCAATTCTGACCGCAATTATAACCACTAGTTGACCAAAGAGTTAGCCTCTGACATTCGAGGATGTGGCGAGTGTATTGAGAAATGGAGAGTGTGTTTGCACACCAATTATGACTTACATGTCACCGGTCCAGGCACCACCTATAGTTTCATCAAATTGAGAAACAGTTATCCAAGAGACGCACAAAGCATTGTCGGTGACTGAAATGCCAGCAAAGTCGGCTCTTGAGCCAGCGGAAAAAGAGTCGATTGTCAGGTCTGCAGTGTCACCGACTTGGATGTAAGCTCCGTCGGATTGTCCTGTAGAAATGTTAGTAAGTGTACTCTATTCTGAATGATAGAACCTAGGATACGGACCAAGATAGTTGTTATTGATATCCCACGCATATGCGGCCTCTACGTTTCCGTCCTGAAAAAAACGTTAGTTGCCGCCGAGATGTGAGTTAAGTCTTGCAAGATGTTGCTCACCAAACCTGGGTTATCATCGCCTGGGTTCCCGGCCTTGACTCTGATTTTCGCACCTTGTGGCGGTGGGTCACCAGGAATATTGGCTTGCATGAAGCCGATTATCCCCAAGCTAGCTCCGACAAGCCCGATGGCGTCGACAAAGGACATGATGATGAATGCAAATAAGGCAAATGTTAAATGTGAGTGAGGAGTTTATATTGACAGTATTCCAAGGTGCAGCTGCTGACGGGGGATGGGTGGTGATGAAGCTCATAGGTTGGATGAAGGTAAAGGGATATTTATATTGCTTTACAGTCGAGTATAGAAATTGTCTCTCCTTCCTATGTCAACCAACTTTGCACATCTTGCCCAAATTCTGAATAAATCACCGTCTCACGCGGTAAGATCCACAGCGTCATTAAGGATTCCATCTAGCATCTGCTCCACAGGGTTACCCTGAGGGGGGAATCCTTAAGCCTATTCCTAGCCTGCGTTCGCAAATAGAGTTGTAGAAGTACAGTGCGTGGACCCCTCGGGCAAGATAACGAAATAGTGGGTATTGTAGTGTAGGAACCCGCGCGAAGGCATAAGTAGAGTTGGTAGTGGAGCGAGCTATAACAGCGCTGGCCTTAGTACACACCATATTAAGGTTGTATGTATTTTTACATATAAGTTACGTGGTAGAATACAATGCCGCCTTGCAGGCGCCCATGTCAAAGCCCCTGTGCGTGATTTTATTATCCTAGAGCCTCTACTTCAGCGCCGTTGAGATCATTACCACTTTGGTGGAAGCGGTGGCGTTGTCGTATATCTTGCTCGGGTGTCGTATTGAAATGTTGTCAAACCCTACCTTAATTGAGATAAGTGCCCGATTGGGATCGGCAAGCGTGCTTACATACTTGTTATCCAACTTTTAACTCTTGGATATTTGTAATAGAAACCGACTGTTCCTATGATCCTTAATCCAACACAAGTCGATCTCCTCGACGAGGCTTTGATCATCGGACACACTGTTTCTAGGATCACAATCCTCTTCGGGGCTGTCAACTAAAGGGCCGAAATTTGTTGGGTCACCGATCGCCGCTCTACTATTTCGGTCCGTCGATTTTACGTGTTGGCTCTATGGAGGATTCTCTCCTAACCATCTAAACCAAAGATCTTCGTTGCTTTGTTCTCTCAGATTCAGGTTTTCATGTTGTGGTGACACGACGGCGTCTCCGCCGTTGGTTTTGTTTACGGCCATCTCCGTGAAACGAAACCAGGAAGTTAGCTCGACTGAGAATTTCCAGTATCATTATCATCGTTATGGATTGTGTTTACGTGAAGTTTATTCTCAGTTGTTCATTGATTCCTCCAAAAATCAGCGTCGCATTATCCAACTACATCTACACATTCGTCGAAAAAGCCCCGAAATTTCACAAGAGAAAGACCTTGTCGAGCAGAACCGCCCTGGGCTTATTTGCTACGAGTTCCAGAAATGTATCCACAATAACCATTTAAGCACTACATAGCTTATCATACCAACACATGAAATTTATTAAGCACAAGTCAAAAAGTACGAGTCAGAATATGTGATAAAATTGGGAAAGTAGGACTATCAAAGTTTGAGCAATCCCAACAGAAGCTCCAAGTCAACCAAATAAGCCATTTGATAGTATGTCAATTCAACCCCGACCACTAGTTCTGGTTGTCTATTTAAAATGAGTTGGCCGTGTTACATCCTAGAAGAGTTGTGGAGACTTACTATCGCAGATATAGCCCGTAAGTGGCACACCACCATTGGGAGGAGAAACGTAACTCTCACAGGCGCCAGCGCAAACACCAAGGTGGTTGTCCCCCTCGGCGTTCTCTCGGAAGAAGCACTTACCCCCACAGTTGGCTGTTCAAAGATATCGTGTTAGCCGTTGCTTATCCAAAATTGTATGTTCGAAAGGAGAAATGATTTAGAAACTACGTACGGTCTTGCCAAAGGCCCTCGACAGTTCCCTCGCCATCAATGCAAGGGGGGAGATCGTTCTGTCGTTGCTGGATAGTGCCTGCCATGACAGTCATAGCACCAAGGCCGACGAGCATGAGGGTGAACTTCATCTTGGAAAGAAGCGAAGATGGTAAGTCTGGTTGGGTTTGCAGTTTGGATAGTAGTGTGAATAATAGACTAAGCAATGGTGATGGGGAGGCAGGCAGTTCCCCCTTAAGAGTTTATATAGTTTCTCCGCGCCGCATTCTCCAAGAGATCTAGTAAGGGGGATGTGAGTGAATAATTTACTTGGACTAAGTGAGATATTAGTTTGATCCTTCATGCTTCTAGACTTGGAAGGAGGATTCGCAGCCTGTATCAATGAACTCACTTCGCAGGAAGGCTATTATTAGTGAGCGCTTCCTTGCTTGATGTTCAACTGTCGGGACTGCGCCGCTCAGCTCGTAAATCGTATAAAAGATCTACGAAGACTGCCCGACAAGCAGTTTACTGTTACTGTAGAAGATTAGCAAGATGTACGTAAAGTATCCAACGGGCCTTTGACTTGTTATAAGACTAACCTGGTTAGTCCCAGATCTGCCGAGTAGCGCTCGGCTCAGCGCGCTCATCTCAGACCATTCATGCGGGAAACACTTGGTCGGATATATCAAGGCGGCTCGGCAGCATTAACCTTACCATAGTACGTTGCTAGTGTCGCCAGTAAACATGCAGTTCGGCGCCACAAGGAATTATAGGGGCTTACTAGTAGAGGGGCCCTGTGCACGATAGGGGACAAAATAACACCTGTTTAGGCTACTACAATGTGTACACAGACCCCATTAATATACTTGTGGCGCCATACGCGCACTACTTTAATTCGATGTACTGGATGTACGCCGAGGGCTGGTGACCACGACGATCGCGGCTTATGTAAGAGACGCGTGGAAACGCTGCTATCGCTTACTGGACAGGTATAACAGGCATTGCAATCCCTTAGGATTTCAATGAAACCCAAAACACTTGGCTGACATCACACAGAATGCCGGAGTCTGGGGTATGCGGGGACCGGTACTTATGACGCCATGGAGCGACTAAAATATGGATCATCTCAGTTTGACACCAACGTTGACAAGTGTGATTCCATTTGCGGCCGACGATCTTTCAGGGTTAATACTCCTTTGGGGCGCAATAATGGTTATTAACGGTATTTACGGTATAAAAACAAGCGAGTGCCTTCATCTGATTGGTGGACTCGTCGGTAGGCACCATTCCATCTCACTCATCGCCCCTGGTTGACCTGTCAATGGCACTATTTTGTCTCATTTCCATCTTTCAGGGTCAAGGTCCTGTTAGGGTCAATAGCGACTACTATTTCACCTCTCTTTATCACCCCTCACGCGATTAATATCTTAATTTCTTCTTAACATCTTGCCGCAGAGTTTACATTGCATCAAATTCAAAGCTTCAACGCAACTACACAAACAAACACACTTTACTTGTACTATCAAACCCTAATCGCAAAGCATGATGCTGCTCAAGTATTTATTGTCTCTGTCCCCGTGGCTTCTCAGTGCGTATGCGCAAGAGTAAGAACCCGGTACTTGGTTTTGCTTTTTTCTTTCAAACTCACGTACAGTGCTGACATCCTCAAAAGGCAAGGAATAGGAGATGGCAACTTTACTGTGGCCTTCTTGCCCACCTCTGAAGATGAGACCTGTAAACAAGAAGACATCGCCAAGGCCATCTCTTTGACTACCGACACCATCCCATCAGCTTTTACCTGCTTCAACCTGACAGACCTCTTCACCCAGTCTTCAGACAACGGCTACAACGACGACGTTTGGAAAACTCCTGACAACCAACCTACTTTTGGGGTCAATTACACGTTAAGCAATCGCGGCTCCTTCAAAGCGGGAACCAACTACACGAATGTCTGGTATCATCAAGCGAACCAGACTGCCAAGGCTGATGAAGAGGGCACATGGGTCTTCTACACCTACGCCTTTGAAGCATGTATTCAAAACGGCGGAGATGCCTTTGCACTCGACGACTATCCCTGGTTCGAGACAAGCTGCCAGACAAAAGATGAGGGAGAGTGCCGACAGGTGCCTCAGACGGTCAAGAGCTTCGCGATCGGCCCAGCGGCTCCCTACGATGCCCGCCACGGAAAGTGTGAGGTCTGGGCCACAATGGGGGCTGCCTCGACGTTGAACGGTCGGAATTCAGCGCTGCTCGTCGTTGCTGCCACTATGGCGGCTTTCATTATGATGTAGAGAGGAGACAGATGACAAGATACCCACCCGTTATGCGACTCTGAGTTACAAATTGCCAAAGCTAGCTTTATTATGTACTATAAAATCATAAATTTTATCACTGTCTAAGTTACCCAGTATATATATCGAAGTCAGCGTACGTGCCCTAATGTTGACAAGAGACACCTTACGAACATTGCAAGCGGCGTTTGATAACAGGTTTATAATCGCTTGCTTAGCACCCCGCCTTTGCGATCCTCCGGATTGATGTCTGTCGGAGAGCCAGACATCCGACAGGTTTTGACCATAATTGCAGATACAGAGTATTTTGCTAAATTGTAATCACAGGCCCCTATGCCAAGTCTCTCAACAATACTCTGGGAAGACCCGTGCTCGCGCGAGCACCCCCACACAGCAGTATCAAAGGTGGAGCCTGCTATCAGCGACCCCACTTTTACCCCGCGTCAGGGGCGACTCAACCACCCCCAATAAACTCAATACTAAGCGCCTCCAAATACCCTAGATGTTCGTAGCCGACGACAATTTGGCGTTGACCGACATATGTACGAAATAATGTAACATCACTCTAATCCTAATCCTAATTAAAGTCACGTGGAAACAATTCAGCTCCTGCCGTTAATCCAGTCTTCGAGACCCTGCGCCAATGAACTCTCATTCTTCGTCAATTTCCGCCAATCATGACGGGGCCGTCGAGTCATCTTTCTCCGATGTTTTGACATTGGGGACAAGTCCAGCAGGGCGCTCAGATGAGAGCACAAAGATGGCCAATGCATGTGCACAATGCCACCGGCAAAAACAGAAGGTTCTCTTCAAACTCAAAAATCCGGGCTATCCGGACTAAACTAACACGATATAGTGCAATAGAGAGCAGCCATGTTCAAACTGCGTCCGGCGCAGTATTCCTCATCAATGTGTCTCGTATACCCGCCCAGAACGTCGCAAGTCTCGTTCTTGTCGACAGGAACCGTACCAAGGTCACCCCGGAAGCTTCGCGGAATCAGCTTCGATATCATCCACTCCAGCGCCGCAGCAAACTAATTCGGCCAACTTCACTTCAAGAAAGGCCAAGATAACAAAACGGCAAACTCTTGGTCGTCTCTTCAAGGCTAGAGGTGCTGCATCTTACCATGGCGATTTCTACTTTGGGCATCAATCGGCTGCCAGTATAGTAGAAGCAACGACGCAGGAAGTACCTAGCGGTATCTACGTTGGCCATTCGCGTGGCAGCCGTATCGGAGCTGCTCAACCTTTCCGGAACGAAAGAGGACCTTATGCTCAGCTCTGGGAACTTATTGGCAGCCTACCTCGCCAGAAAGCAACAGTTGATCATTTAACCGCGCGGTTCTTCCGAGAGCTCAACCCAACCTTTAACAGTGTGCATGAAGAGTCATTCACGACTTCATATAACAAGTTCTGGGACAGGAAAACCGGCTGCGATGATCTCACAAATGTCGACATTCGGTGGCTTGCTGTCTTGTTTATCATCTTAGCTTTCGGAGAGCTTCTAGACTGTCCTCAGCCATGTTCTGCAGAGGCTCAACGGGAGTCCGAAGACTCGTCACTACATTTCTATTGGGCCTCACGGAAATCTCTTGTTATAGCGCCCTCCTTTTACGGAGAAAGCACAGATTTGACGTGTGCTGGCATTCTCATCACTCGCTATCTCGTGTATGCGCGAAGGATCTCGGAGAGCTGGCTAACAATAAGCTTTGCGATTCGTATGGCGCAAGCACAGGGGATGCATGTTGACGGCGATCAATTAGATCTCCCCCGCAAAGTCACAGAGGCTCGCCGAAGATTGTGGAGTCAGTTGTACGACTTGGACAGGTTGATTGCCTTGGCTCTCGGCAGACCGTATGTCATTAATGACCGGCATTGTTTTATGAAAGAGGTCGAAAATGTGTGGCTTGAAGACATGACAGACGAAAAAGCAGAGAACGCAACAGCATTATCTCTTGATACACCTACACCAAGTGTTCTGATACATTTCCAACACCAACTCGCCGTTATCATCGGTCACATCCAAGAACAATCTTTCACCTTCTCCACCGCACCACTGACCTCTTCCGCCTCCTATGACGAAGTCCTCAAATACGACGAAGCCCTCCTCAACTGGAAAGACAGCCTCCCACCGTACTTCCGCCTCGAGCATACCGACTTATCCCTCGACTCAATCCCCGCGTACACCTTTATCCCCTGGCACCGCCTATACCTACACACCGCCTTCCACTTCGCACGCATCACGCTTCACCGCTCCTACCTCCTGCGCCCCTCAATAACCGACCGTTTCCAATACAGCCGCAACGCATGCATGTCATCCGCCTGCGCAGACCTCAAAATGAAGCTCTCCTTCCGCTATCCAGACATGGCCAGCCGATTGAAATCCAACGTAGCAGCCCACCAGCTCTTCAACAGCGCCTTGATACTCGGGGTCATTGTCGTGCGTGATCCGCAGGCGCCTCATGCGGAGGCAATCCTGGATGATCTGCAGGCGTATTGCGCGAAGCAGAACTCGGATCCGTGGATTAACGAGATTGGCCTTGCGGAGGTGAGGGTCGTGGAGCTGTGTATTTCGCGTGCGAGGGAGGCGCGGAATGATACGGCTGTTGCGTCGCCGGCGGAGAATAATGCCACGTCGGATTTTAATGTCGCTGCAAGCTCGGGGGGTTATAATTCCTCGGCTGTTGCGAACACATCTTTATCACAGGGGATGCAGGGGAGTCATGAGATGTCGGCGTCGGGGCAAAATGGTATGGGAGAGACATATCCGTACGCTTTTCAGAACCCAGCAGGGCCACAGGACCCATGGTCAGATTTCTGGTCGAATCCAGCGTATTTCTTCCCGGAGGCTATGGATTATCAGATTTGGGAGGGATTGGTGGACGATCTGGCGGCTGTGAATTAGAATTCTATTCTATGCATAATTATATATCTATGAGATAAATTGTAACTCTACTAGTCTACCCTGACAATAGGATTCGTTTGCGTCCCCAGTCCATGGCTGATGCATATCCTCATCTTATCTCCCTCCTTCAGATAAACCGGCGGTTTGTAGCTATGTCCAATCCCACAAGGCGTCCCCGTCAATATGACAGTCCCCTTCTTCAGCGTCGTACCCTAATCCCCACGTTAGCATCGGGTACACCCCAACTCAATCACAGCAAGCAGGCACTTACCACCGAAAGATACGCAATAATCTCCGCTATGGTAAAAATCATATTCCTCGCCCTCCCATCCTGCATCACCCTCTCATTCAGCGTACTCCTCAACTCCAACACACTCGGATCCGGCAACACGCGCCTCGAGACCAATACGGGACCCACGGGAGCAAAGCCGTCAAATCCCTTACAATACCCCCACTGCGAGCCTCGCCCCTGGATCTCCCGCGCCGTCACGTCGTTCGCGGTCATATACCCCAGGACATACTGCATTGCGTTCGCAGCAGAGACGTCCTTGGCGTCTGCGCCGAGGACTACTGCGAGCTCGACTTCGAGGTCGGCAGAGGAGACGGCGAGGGGTGGGAGATGGATGGGTGAGGAGGGCGCGTTTAGGCAGGTTGAGGGCTTAAAAAAGACTTCGGGGTGGATTGGGAGGGATAGTTTCATCTCAGCCTTGGAAGGTGTTAGAAAGCACTTATGATATGGGGTTATGATAAGTAGAGCGTACGGCATGGTCGGTGTAATTGAGGCCAATGCAGCGAATTGTGCCTGCTTCGGCAGGGGTTATGGGCGTGAGAATCTATAAATTGGCGTTAGATGGAAACTGTGTTGAAGGCAGAGCTATCCTAATACCTCGCGAGCTCTGATAACATCACCGGTGAAGACAGCGTCGAAATCAAGTCCTGAGCTGCCGCTGAGGATTTTGACCATCACGGGCTCGTTTTTCTCCATTGCAAGGCCGACTAAATCCAAAATTTAGCCGGGCAACTACGGTTTCAAAACATATAATTTTAGACTTACCATCGACCTCCGAGTCAACGGGCTCGCCGCAATATTCTTTTCCATCTTCGCCGATAAAGCGGACGAGGCGGTTCCAAATCTTGTTGCCATTGTTAGTTAACTTTATTTGCCCTGGTAAAAAACCAACGTACTGGAAGATCAGGAGCTATTGCGGAAGGCATGATTATGATTTTAGAATGCAATGATAAGAATCGAAATATTTACAAGACGCAGACAGACAATTATTGAAAGAAAGACTGTATTATTTTCTACGACAACTCATCTTATCTGCCGGAACCATTTCCGCATTCCTGTTCATTCGGAATACCATGAATAATAAAAAGATACGGCTAATCATCATCGTTAAGATGTTGGTAATATTGCACTCATCGTCAGCACCAGCAGTGCCGATCAGGGGCGCTGATCTGCGGGGAAATGGAGCTATCGGCCTCTCGGCCATCTAGCATTGCATTGGTGTCGTCCGGTGCCAGATATGCTTAGCCTAATCCAGCTATTGATAAGGGACAGGAAGCCGCGATTTGGGTGCGGACAACGCTACGGACGACACTACGGACAACGCTACGGACTAGTCCCTTGCCACCAGCGATAACGGACGACGCTACGGACATTCTCAACGGCTTGGAGAAGAATATGCCGAGCGGAAACAAGATATATGGAGTAATTGCTCACGCGGCAAATATGCGCTACGGACATTCGCTCGGATTCCTATCTCTTGGGCTTTCCCAAATGAAGCGGACGTCAGGATCCCGAGGTAACATCAGGTCAGGACGCGGAAACCAGATTGATAACCACTGGGGCAAACATTGGAGTATAGATATGCATGCGTCTGGCCATGGAGTAGCATTTTGGACCATTGTCAAATTACTCGACAATCGTTGAACATCCATCAACTTTTACAAATTTCATGAATTGAGCTTCGTCCATGATGGGCGTTGAAAGCACCCCAAAACTGGCGGCCCAGGACCACGCCCATATCAATTCCATTTACGAGAAAGGTTCCATCGATGATGATGGCACAAGTCACACCAGCACGCTGTACATTGACCCAGTGGCGCAGCGCAAGCTGCTGCTGAAATTGGACCTGTACTTATCCCCCGTGATGACTCTGATTTTCCTCACGGCATACCTTGATCGTGCGAACATTGGAAATGCGGCGTCAGCAGGATTGATCACAGACCTAGGGTTGGTGGGAAACCAGTTTGGAAGTAAGTCATGTTTCCGCACGACCATGAAGACTGAAATACTAACGTGTGATAATAGATGCCGTCACGCTTTTCTACGTCCTCTATGTCGCATTTGAACTCCCGTGCTCACTGGTTCTGAAGAAATTCCATCCTCGTACGGCTTACCCCTTCTTATCTCCAAGCAGAAACCAGCTAACAGCCATAGAACGCATGATCCCCGCCCTCATGTTCTGCTGGGCCTGCGTCATCATCGGCAACGGCTTCGTGCACAACGCCGGCCAACTCTACGCCTGCCGCCTTCTCCTCGGCGCCTTTGAATCCGGCATGTTTCCCTGTCTATGCCTCTACCTCTCCACGTTCTACACGCCCGGCGAGCAAGCAGTCCGCATCTCGTATCTCTTCGTCGCGTCCTCGCTTTCCGGCGCCTTCGGCGGCCTCTTCGCGTTTGCGCTTCTGAAAATGGACGGCATTGCCGGCCTGGCTGGCTGGCGCTGGCTTTTCATCATCGAAGGCTGCGCTTCCGTCGCGGTCTCGATTTTGATCTACTTCGTGCTGCCGGATAACTTCGAGGTGGCACGCTTCCTGACAGAGGATGATAAGGTGCTCATGCGCTTGCGTGCGGACATCCATGCACGATATAATGGAAAGCCGCAGTTTGATTTTGCTGAGGTGAAGAAGGCGCTTCTGGACCCGAAGCTGTATATCAGTTGCTGGAGTCAGTTTATGGGCGATACCTGCTCGTTTGGCATGTCGACTTTTATGCCTATCATCATCAAGGGATTTGGATACGATACCGTTACCACGCAGCTGTTGACTATTCCAGTCTACCTCTGGGCATCAGGAGCTTATATCCTGGTTAGTTGGATGTCCGATAGGTACAATAAACGTGCTGCGTTCATGATCCCGGGTGTCATCGTGACGGCTATCGGATACGCAGTCCAGATCGCGGTCCCGCAGGCCAACCGTGGTCCGCTGTATTTCTCGGTGTTCCTCATCGCACCGGGAATTTACATCATGGTCGGCTTGAACTGCACATGGCTCCTAAACAGCCATGCCGGATACTACAAGCGCGCGACAGCCATCGGTGTCAATCAGAGCTTGGGTAACTGCGCTGGTCTGATTATCGGGCAGATCTTCAAGGATTCGGTGAACGGGAAGTTTGTCACGGGTCTGAGTGTCAGCCTGGGTGCAGTCCTGCTGGCAGGAGTGGGACACTCGTCGTTGTGGTTTTTGTTGAGACATGAGAATGCGAAGAGAGAGAAGATGACGCCGGAAGAGAGGGAGTATGCGATCTTGAACGGAAAGGGAGGCGACTTCCATCCGGATTACAGATATGCGCTGTAACGTGTTTATTGTAATATTTAGTTATATGAAGCTGTTGAAATTTTGAAGAGCGAGTTAATAGCATGTGATGTATAACCTGTGGTGTATATGTTCTAGCCCGTTTGTTGCGTGCGTTGGGGACAACCGGGCCGGTGTGGGCGGAGTGCCTTGCTACCAAACAGACTCATCACTTCTCGCAACACCCAAGGTATGCAGTCGTAAAAGAATAACTACAGTAGAATCAAATAAACATTGCTGTTGATTATCCAACTCACACCTAGCTAACCTAGATACCTTACAAAGCTCTCTTCTCCTCGTCCAACTCGATTGTGTTGCCCACCTGTCTCTCCTCTTCACGATCCTCATCCAGCTTTCGCTCCTTACCTTCCAAAACCACTGTACCCAGTGGCAAGTTATTCAGGCGATCTTCTTCGGCGTCTAAACCCCTGAATTGGATCCAGAAGATGGTGCCACCGATAACAGCCAGGATTGCCGGGATCGCGTAGTTCCAGATGAGCAGAGGGTCGTCAGCAAGCGGGACGAGAGCCTCGCCAATAGCGGACGAAAAGGCGTTGGTAAAGAGGGAAATAGCCTGAACGAGCGAACGCATGTTCCTTGGCGCCTTTGAGTAGGCGTATTCGAGGGCGGTGACGTTTGCGAAGATTTCGGAGACGGCAATCAGTACGAAGGCGCCGGTTTGAGCCTGTGTTACAGTCAGCTTATTGCCCTTCATAGTTGTTCAATTGCGTAGTAACTTACGCCGATGTTAATGGGCGAGACGAGGGGATTGCCGTCGGCATCAACACAGGTGTTGGCATGTTTCCCACACGGGTTAGTTTTGTAAATGTAGTACTGGAGAACGGTAGCCCCTGTAGACTTATTAGCTATAATTTTCGCCGCTTATCATGGTGTAACGTACAGATCATAGCAAGGCAACCACAGTAGAAGCCGGCTGCGATACGCCTGATGGGCGTGAAGCTGATATGCCACCTTCGCAAGAGCGGGTACAGGCCAAGATCAAAGGCTGGAATGAGAATTACCAATGCTAAAGGATCGATATTGGTAATAATATCGTTCGGAAGTCCGTGGAGCTGCATAGTCGCTGCCTGAGAAACCAAGTTGTTGTTGATTTGGTTGTAGCAAAGCCAGAAGAGTGGATACCAGGTATAGACAGCACACGCTGAGAAACCACGATGGACCTCGTCAACCCATTTGTCGTCAAACGTCATCCATTCGGGGCGCAGATGAGGCTCGATGTTTGAAGGCTTTACAGACTCCCACATCGTGCCATCATGGAGATGTCTCCAGGTTGCCATTGGGCTCCAGTGCCAGCGACCCTTTTGTGCATAGATCCAGATATGCAGAGCCTTACCTAGTACGGATCCTTGTGGTGGAGTGCGTTTATACTTTTTGCGGCCCCAGAGCATGACCATTGGGGCGACGCTAAAGATTGCTGTTGGAAGAAGCCACGCAAGCCAGAATCCAACATACTTCTCGGTGTAGGTCATACACAATTGACCAATCAGTGCTCCAATGTTGACAAATAGATAGAAGTACATATAGACTCGGCTGGCAGTAAGAGAAGGGTCGTGAATCACTCTCTCGCCGTTTGGATGCTTGCGGACAACCATTTTTGTGAGCGGAAGTTGCTCGACAATGAGCGCCGCAACGTTCGGCTTAAATCCTCCAGTCCCAATACCGAGGATGACTATGCCTACCATGAAGCAGCCAAGAGCTCCCTTGGGATTTTCGAGGACTGGGGGGAGAGCGGAAATGATAAAGAGTATATGGGCCGTGATTGCAACTCCTAAAGCGATGCAAATAGTTTTGTAACGGCCCCAGTATGTATCAGCGATGTAGGCACCAAACAGTGGCGTAGTATATATCCAGAACTGGTTGAACGTTCCTATTCCAGAGGATGCTCTCTGGCCCATGTTTAAGGCCCCAGCTTGGCCATTAGCTCCACCAGCGCCTGTTGTAGATCCAGGTGGCATAGGTCGCTGCACGAAGTTGGTGACTATAGTGAAGGTTTATTAGCTTGGGGTTCATTTAGGTCATTTGTTTCAAATATGTGTAAAGATGGTGAGGACCGTACACAGAACTTGCGTGCCGTAGTAGCTGAATCTTTCGCAGAGCTCAACGAACGCAACTGTATACGCAGCCAAAGATATCTTATCTGGAACTCTGCGCAGGGTGGCAAGATCTTCATCGGTTGGCCATTCGTCTCCCGCCTGGCCAACGTGACCGTCCTCGTCGGCTTCTCCTTGATCATAGAAGTATCCAGGGTTGGCCTGCACGGCTTTGCCAGTTACAACAGCAGGCGGTGCAATAGCGTGTGCCTTGGGATCAAGTTCGTGTTTTTCATCAGCTGGGATAATGACGCTGGGGTCATGGGCGGCCCCAACGCTGCTGTCCGTAACATCAGCCGGCATCGTGGAAAATATATATCCAATGCTATCAGCTTCAAGCACAGAGAAGGTTGCGCTCGCGGAATAAAACGAGCAAGCTCACGAGACACAAGAATTGATAGACGGGAATGCAGCCTTATATGCTATTGCGGGGTAAGCTGTATCGAAACACATCCCAGCACTCGTATTCCGTGATCATCATCACCGCGTGCAAAGGCGAGTGCCGCGGCCACTCCTTCATGTCAAACGTCAAATGATGTGAGAGCATGCATATTTGGCCGAGCCATATCCATATCCATGCTGCATGAGTGTGCTCATTGGTTAGATAACGTTACTTCATATTTGATGGAACCATCGTTTCACCAAAGACGAGACTCATCATTTGCTGTATCATCGGGTATTATGATATAGCCTCATATTTCCGTTGGCACCTTCTAGATTGGGAAGCGCCGTACACACACCAAATCCTTTGTTGTACCACCTGGCTGTTTTGGGGAAGGGATTGGATCCTTTCAATCCTAGCAGAACGCCTTTGTATTACTCCGAATGTGGGTAAGCAATAGGGAAACAGCATGGCAATAACCTGGTCGAGAAGGAACCAATAGCAGCGCGCTAGTGATGGGGTGACAGGCGCTAGTATGTGTCAGTGCTTTCTCATTGTGTGCTAGTACATATTTGAATGCTTGTTTCGCTAAGCATTGTTTTTGACAGTCGCCCAAATTCCCCCACGTGAGAAATACCACACAGTGGGAATCGCAGGACTCGATGCGAGGAAGAAGTGTATAGCTTCTCTAAGTTAATTGTAAAAAAAACCATAATAGCGCTGTAGTTATACGCTGCGTTAAAATCGTATGTACTTTACATATAATTTAGGGGTGGCAATACAATACCTCACTGCAGGGGCTCCCATGTTAGGGCCCTTGTGTGGCTTCCATACCTAGAGCTACCGATAAGAACTACCTTAGCGCTGGTGAGATCACAACATAATTGGTGAAAGCTGTAGCGTTGTCCCTGCTCGTATATATCACCAATTAAATTGAAAGTGCTGGCATGCTCGGTACTCGTATATTATACTGGGGATTCCAGACATCTACAAGCTTGCCAATCTCTCATTTCTTGCATACGAGAATCAGAGGTAGCCGCTTGTTACATAAGCCATAGAAGTCTGATGTTATCAGAATATAGAGTCAGAACATAAATGCAATTAATATTCGGACCTGACTAAATTTTATAGTTATCAGTAAGCCTGCGCAACGTTTGCCAACTCTAGTAACGGCAAACGCAAGCAATTGAGGCAGGGAGGCAGGGAGATCCGTAGTGCTTACCCTGCTTACCCTTCTTATCTATGGCTATTTAATATCGCACTTCAACTCGTAAAGGCAGTCCTATCACATAACTAAGGGGGCAACGGAATCATCGCGAGCGGATCAAAATTATGAGGAAGGAGATGTGGAAAGAGGTCTCTATGTATTTTTTCTTTCGTTTCTCAGAATCATTAGATTATTAATCCCCTATTGATGTCGTATGCGCACCTGGTCCAACCGGTCAAAGCGCGACGCAACACGGAATTTTAAAATGGCGGTTAGCTGCGGCACAGACAATAGCAGCGAGCCAGGTACTGCATTTGGTGAGAGATTTAAATGATGTTAGAAAGCCGGAAAAGGTGGGTAGGAGAAAGCTACGAGTCAGCGAAGCAATCCTTCGATTTATAGTTGAGGTAGGGGTGAGATGATGTGATCGGCGATTGCAATCAACGCGTTCAACGCGTTCATAGCACTAGCGGGTCAAAGCTTGACGGCATGGCAACATCATATAGCATAGATCTAGCTATCACCGCGACTTCCCTGCTGGTGCATGCACCCCCAATCTGAATGAAGAAACGAATGTAATCTGGGCATGACCCTCCCTCAACTCCCACCCGGCTAACCGCGTGGCCACCCCCACCTCCATGCAGAAGCTTACTGCGGGCAGCAGCCCGTAGTACCGCACACGAGTAGGCATCCAGATTGAGCGATCCCGCAGTTGTGGTCCGGGCTGCATGGTAAATCTAGAGGGTTATTATCAGATTATTGTTATACGATGTACACAGGTATAAGTAAAGGCGCTAGTAACTTACCAAATAAGCAGTAATTATAGCAGGAATTGCAGTCGGGCCATACACAGTCACGCTTCAAGACGGGCACGTCGAGGCTGCCGACGGGAGAGGCAAGGACAACGGCTGAGAGGCCGAGACGGATAGTGGTGAATTGCATGATGGCTAGGTAAGAGTTTTGTTTTCTTGGCGGTCTTAAAGTGGATGATATTTCGTGATGATGACCTTATTTCTGGGTGATAAGCACGCCTTTTATACTGTAAACCTGAGAGCCTGGTTATTTAATCTGTAGTACAAGAATATAAATTCTCTACGTTTCTCCGAGAGTTGCAGTGCAAGTTTGTTGGATTCAAATTAAAACTTCATGTACTTATTCCGGATACGTAATATGAGCGTGGCTTTCTAGCAACAAACTTACTGATAGCAAAGCCTTCCAACAAACCCCTCAAATACTTTGAAACAAATCTGGCTCCGGGTAACCATAACTGGAGCATCCTCCGAGGGTTTGCATCAGCGTTAAGTATAAGCGGCGCATTGTAGTCATGCATAAGACCAGGCATGAGAACTAAGAGACCCCTCAGTTATGATGCAGCATATTAGGCATGTAGAGTAACTATTATTAAATTTTTCATTGCGTAGCCTGCATTATTATAAGTAGAAGTGGTAATGGCTTACTGGATAAACAATACTTTGGCAAGCTCTACAGCAGTGCTAGACATAGAGGTTTTAACTCTACAATAGAGCTCCCAGTAGCAACATATCTCTCCTATCTCAACTGAGACCACAAAGACAACACCAATGCTGCTTCTTCTAGACACAGACTCACTTGCTAATTAGAAATGCGAGCACACCACCAAAAAATGACAAGGGGGAAGCAGAAGAGGATTGTGATCGCTATGTTGAGTGGGGACGTGAAGTATACTCTATCATTGTCCTCTAGGCAAACACCAGTAAAACCCTTGTTGTTTCTCTATTATTTATTACTGAGTCTCGAAATACAAATACTAGATAGCTTTCCAACAAGACCACCTCCAAGAAATTGTGCAGTATGCCTCGAGCAAGAAACAATCCACCAATCCGACCAACAGTGGCTACAGCGATCCAGCTCCCTCTGATGCACAGTACTAAATCTCCAGACGCCACTTGCTTTATTTCCCTCTTATCTTCCTTTGATAGATTGATGATTTGTTGGTTTCTAAATTCTATCTGGCTTTAATTCACGAAACCAACATATGAAAGCAAACCAACCAACGGCCAAGACGACGATCCCGTAACAATTCGCCCATTGTTTACATCGTTACAGCATGACTCTCGCAAAAACATTCCACCAATAACATATACACCAACCTACAACGATAAGAGTCCTTCAGACGCACAGTACTTTAGCCGCAACGCACCCCGCGCGGCTACTATCCCCATCCGTGCCAGCACCGAAGCAGCAGTGGAGAAATGGGCGCTCGGCAGCGCCAAGATGCAAGCCTCACTTAGCTTAATATAGCATCTTTCACGCCGACGACCACTCTCAGCCTGTCGTTTTGTCTGGCCTGCGCCACGATCGCGCCACGGCGGTGCCACGGCGGCGCCACACGATGTAAGTTACAGGGCGCACGGCCGGGACGATGCTTCACGATGGGGAGGCGCTTGGGCCTGTATCCGTAATCGTCCCGCTGCCGTCCCGCTGTCATATCTGGTAAGCGATGCGGGGGGCGGCGGTCACGATTAGCGGATGGGGGTGTTCGATCGACCAGGGTTATTGTTTCTCCGATTAAGTTTAGAGACAGATTGAGCGAGGGGACCGGCGTAATACATTGGGATTGTGGGGTATGCTGACACGAGCGAGACACAGAGATTATGTGAGATTGGAGAGGCAACAGAGATCAACTGTGACCTCAAGGCATACTTATAACCTTGACTCTTACCTCTATTCAACTTCAAACTTAGTTGTGTAGGTTGACATATTCTATAATTCTCCATTTACATTACCACACTATAGAATCAGCAGCCAAAAGACGATTACCATGGCATCCGACCTCACTCATATCACCAACAAAATCCACCAACAGGCCTCACAGCTCCAACCTAACAATGAAGCCCAGCGACTAACCCTTCTCCAATCCGCCCGTGCCCTCGTCAACAACCTCGAAAAGCCTCACGAGCGCATAATGCGCATGTGCTACCACGAGGGCGCAATCTTCACAGCAACAAAAGTCCTCATCGACCTAGGCATCTTCAAGATCCTCGCAGAAGCCGCTGAGCCAGTCTCCGCATCCAAGCTAGCGCAAGATGCTGGCGCAGACCGTGCCCTCGTAGAGCGTCTCCTGAAGCACGTCGCTATCGAGTTCTTGGTGGACGAAGCTGGGGCAGATACGTACGTCGCGAATGACACTACGCGGTGTCTTGCGTCTCCTGGGCCGCAGGGTGCGATCGAGGATACATTCCAGATGGTCCGCGTCAACAGCGCGTTTCCTAATTTCCTGAGGGAGACTAAGTATGTGAATCCGACGGACAAGGATAAGAGTGCATGGAAGTATGCGTACAAGACTGACCAGCACTTTTTCGAGTATGTGAACAGTCCCGGGCGTGAGAGGAATCTAGAGGCGTTCCGGAATCATATGCAGTTCAAGACTGTTGGGTTGAAGTGGTATGAGGTGCCTGGGATTATGGAGACTGCGTTTGGGGGTGCGGAGGTGGGGAAGGAGGATGTGCTGCTTATTGATGTTGGGGGTAATGGTGGACACGATTTAATCGGCTTTCACGAAGCGCACCCTTCTATCCCAGGCCGCTTGGTTCTTCAAGACCTTCCTACAATCATCCAATCTATCGACTCTGACGCACTGGCTCGACAGGGCATCGAAGCCATGGGTCATGATTTCTTCACGCCGCAGCCTATACACGGAGCTAAAGTGTACTATCTCAAGATGTGCCTGCACGACTGGCCGAATGCGCAATGTATTCAGATCCTCTCGCAACTGAAGCTTGCCCTGAAGCCGGGGTATAGCAGGATCTTGTTGAATGAGATTGTGATTCCGGACGAGAAGGCGGGGTGGTTCGAAACTAGCGTTGATATATTGATGATGCAGGTTCATTCGGCGCAGGAGCGGAGGGAGCGGGAGTGGGTGGCTTTGGTAGATGCGGTGGGTGGGTTACGGGCGAAGCATATATGGGATGTTGATGGAGCGGTAGAGAAGGTCATTGAGATTGAGGCGATTTGAGCCACATGGCATAGTGTTTTTGGGTTGGCCTAATACAGACCGCCATGGATTTAAAATTGGATTAAGATATAAAGATCCGGAAAATTGTCCACTTTGAGGTTAAAAGTAAGTGCTTACTTGAGCGCGGAATAGGGTAACTTGTGTGCGGGGGAAGTGGCATGTCACGCCGTGTTATCATATTCTCACAATAAAATAGCCCAGCACAAATAACACAGTACTACTTAACCATCAACCTCTAAACCACACGAAACCAATCTCTTGCACATACAACCCCCCCAAAAACAAAATCAAGTTATGCAAACTATATTTGGCAGCGTATATCCTCTAGTTGCATAAAAACCAACAAGCCAATTCCAACAGGTGGGGTCATTTTAACCGACAACCTCATGGGCGCTTAAAACCAACGACAACAGCAAGAAATGGTCACCATGGCCCTTTTCAAGCCCTATTCCGACATCTCGTCGCATTCATCTTACAATCCAGGTGATCTGCGATGAACCTGTTAACGACATCCGCGTTGCTCCTCGCGGTGCTCCCGCACATCTTCGCCGTGGTGGTGAATCCCAACCCCTTCACAGCAGAGCTCGCAAACGTGCAACTCGGACAAGACTTCACGATCCACTGGAAGCCAACGACGCCCGGCACAGTGACCATCACGATCTACGGCGTCGACGAGAATGACAACGTGTCTAGCGATATTGGCGTCCTAGGCGGTACGTTCTTGAGCGTCTCATAAACTCATAACTCCCTCGCAACCGGCAGGCTAATTCCAGGATCGATATAGATAAGGTGCGCAATGCTGGGAAATTCACCTCGGTGCTCGCGTCGATTGGGCCGGGGAAGTTGTACCGGATACAGATATCCTCAGATGACGACCCGGGGCTGGTTAGCTTCTCAAATCAGTTTAATTTCATCCCCGCTGCGGATGGAGGGGGAGGGGGGGATACGGACGCGCAACAGACAACATATGACGCCCCTCCATCAACAACAACCGATGGGCTGCCGTCGGCTACGACCCCTTCGCCGACCCCCGATTCTACAACCACGCCTCTCCCGACCGTTACGCCGGAGGCTAAGCCGTCGCAGAGTAGCGGTAGCAGTAGCAGTACCACAACCGACGTCCTAGGCGCTGACACAACACCAACACCGACAACTAGCTTGTCGCTTCCCTCCGAATCGAGTAGCCCGCCATCGAAAGGACTATCCCCCGGAGCCGCGGCAGGGATAGGCGTAGGTGCTACGCTGGCGGTTCTTATACTCCTAGCCATCGCCGGGTTCTTCTGGTGGAGGCGGCGCAAGGCGCGGGCTGAGGCAGGACCTGAGCCGGAGATGAGCGTGCCGCCACCCGCGAGTGGCGCGAATACGGGGTGGTTTGATGGGAAGAAGAGGGCGATGGAGTTGGAGGGGTCGAAGGTTGCGGTTGAGTTGGAGGGGGGGAGGAGGGTGGTGGAGTTGGATGGGAGGTCGAGGGCGGAGTTGTATTAGGTTTGGGATGAGGTTTTGGAACTATATACCCTGCTTGCTAGGTGTTGAATGTACTGTATAATGGTTGGATTATTTAAGGTCTTCTTCAACGAGATGATGATTTTATTGGGGCGTTCTTTGAGTAATTATTGCGGCTAGACAATACCTTAAAACAATATAGGGCGTTGTGGGATGTAGATGTGCTGTCTGTGAGAATGTGACGTGGATGGCGGGATGTTTGTACGTCTGTATACAACTTACGATAACACATGATAACTTTCTTTTGACACCGCGCCTACTGCTAATAAGACATGTCGATAGATAAGCTTTGTTACGTTACTCCAGATAAAGTCCTAATCCATGTATTATATAACTACAACCTATATATGTCAAAGACTAAGCCTGCATATGCAGCAATCTACTCTCACATCAGCTCGGCGAATTCCAATACGCCTCAACACCTTAATAAAGGGAAGGGGCAATCAAAGACGGGTCGTTCCATCCCTCGTAATACTGGATCCTCGGCACTCCCGAGGATAAAGACGAAGATAAAGACTGAGAGGGCGGCAAAGAAAGAATAAAGAGAAAGCGACGTTACAGTCTGGAACGAATGAACGAACATAGGCGTTGAGCGGCCCGTCTCTCGTCAGCTAAACTCACCGCCGGTTCTGCTGCTGCTGCAGATAGAGTACTATCGTCAGATGTCAGACGTTAGATGAAAAGTCTCTGAGCGGCTCATCTCTCGGAGCTATGACCGGGCTCATCAAGCACAGACCAGAGTAGACCCTGAGCGGCAGCTCTCCTCGGCACATGCGCGCGCAAACCAGGATAGTGGTTCCATCCCCCAGCGGTACGAGGCTCGGGGAGTTTCAAAGACTACCTGACTCTATGCCATATGTACTGGCCCGGAGAAATAGCACATGGAGTGACCGGGATAGAGACCCGAGCAGCCGGAGAGGTAGAGCGAAAAGAAGCGTGAAGTGTCGTGTTAGAAGCGTTGAATCGGGCGCGGGAGGTCGCATGCACAGCCACATGCGCCGTCGTCATCGGGTGGTGTGTAAGTGTGGAGCAGTGGAGTAGCGTCGATTTAGTCGATTTGGCTGGCGTATGGGTCAGGAACGGTAGGAAATGGGACAGGTGGACAGGTACAAGTGTTTGTTAGTGTCAGCAGGTGCGGTTTATGGTATCTATGGCATGTGAGATGAATATATTAAGGAGAGGGAGGAGGAAATGGCGGTGATGCTCGTGAGATGGAGATTTGGTCGGGTAGGGCTGATATGCACTGACTGTACTGTGCTGTGGGGAGATATTGGATTTTAGATGCAGTGTTGATTATCATATTGATGACTGCGGTGTGAGTATTGCTTGTAATGTCAGACCGGCTGCGCCCAGGTGGTATAACGAGCAGTATAATAGACAGTATAATAGACAGTATATATGATAATATACTATGTAGATAGTAGACAATATACAGTCTATAGCCTCACTCGATACTCCCGACCGTCCCATCAGCCCTGTACAGATGTGTACCTACAGTAAGTACTCTATATCCACCCGTTCGTGCCGTCTGTACCGTCTCCCAAGAGAACCCAAGAGAACCGTCATACCGTCCCACCGGCGTCTCCGGGTTACGAGGATGTACTGTACTGCACTGTCTTCCCCTGCAAACCCTCTGTTGTACCCCACTGACAGCACTTTGTATTGCCCGTTATGGCTACACTACTCCACTGTACTGCACCGTAACTGCACCGTAAAAGTAGAACTACAAGGCCGCGTGCAGCTTTGTCCCTCAACCCCGGCTACTACAACCCACTACCCACTACCACACCCACCCCCCAGCCAAAATCCCAGCCAAGATCGTCGTCGACCGACCGCCACCGACTACTAACTACCAACAAATCTCAGCTTACCTCAAACTACACACTTTACCGTACTGTACTCTTAAACACTCTTCAACTGATTCACCACGAACCCCTACAAACATACTCACTATACACGAATCCCATATATAGACCTGCTTGATCGCATCACCAATCTGCACAGAACAAGCAGACCTCACCAGCGACGCAGCGGCGGGAACTACAATACAGGTACCCGACATTGCGGGGCAGAGAGCGAGCGCATCTCCAGGCGACAACAAAGGGTCTTCCCCCACCGATGACCACCATGGAGGCCAACACAGCATTGCGACGAAAAGATACCACGAAAGGCGCACCGTTGCGCGTCCTCTCTCTAGGTAACTAACCCCTCCTCCCCCGCGCCTCCTCCTCCCGGCTAATCCTTTCACCCCAGATGGCGGCGGCGTACGCGGCTACAGCGTCTTCATCATCCTCCAAGAGCTCATGCACCGGACCTTCGTCGAGATCGAAGGCCGCGCCCCCAAGCGCTCCGAGATCCCCAAACCATGCGATCACTTCGACCTAATCGTCGGGACCGGGACAGGCGGTCTAATCGCGATCATGCTCGGCCGGCTGCGACTAGACCTCGAGACGTGCAAAGAGGTGTATGTGCGTATGACGCGCAAGGTATTCGAGACAGACAAGACGATCGCGGGGATTCCGTACCGAAGCACGCTGTTCAAGGCGAGTAAGCTGGAGGAGGCCATCAAGGAGTGCGTGAGGGAGCATACGGTGTTCCAGAGCGAGGGGAATGATGGCGATGCGTTTGATGATGTGCAGTCGCCTGTGTCGTATCCGTTGGGCCGCGGGAATAGCGCGAGGAGCGAGGGCGTACAGAGGAAACATAGTAATGCTAGTATGATGAGCTTTTCGGCCAGGGGACCGGGGAGCACGTACGGGAGCAGGAAGTGGACGACGTCGGCGCATTATGGGGATGCGAATGCGCTGCTCTACGACCAGAGGGAGAATCGCACAAAGACGTAAGTCCCCAGTCCACATTTATCCCTAGAATAACCTCTCACTAACACCCTGCAGCGCCGTAACAGCAGTCTACCAAAACACCCCCAAAGGCGCCGCCCCCGCCCTCCTCCGCTCCTACGACTCCCGCAAAGAGCCCGCCCCCGAATTCAACTGCACAATCTGGCAAGCCGGGCGCGCGACCTCCGCGACGGGGCTAGCATTCAAACCCATCCAAATCGGACAGAGCGTGTTCATCGACGAAGGGCACGGGCGCTTCAATCCCTCCCCCGTGGCACTGGATGAAGTGACGCTGAACGAGTACCCCGGCCGCCCAGTCGGGACATTCGTCTCTATCGGGACGGGCAAGCGGCCGCCGAATACAGACGCGACGAGCCATCTGTGGTACGACGACATACTAGGCGACTTCGCCGAAGCGCGCCGCAAGCTCATCGCCAAAATCGAAGGCTGCGAAACAACGCATCAATCCATGCCCGCCCTCCTCGCAGCGCGCAACGTAGAGATAGACGCCTACACCCGCCTCAACGTCGAGATCGGCGTCGGCGATTTCGGGATGAACGAGTGGGCGCGCTTAGCAGACATTTCCACCTCCACGAGAAGATACCTCGCGAGACCAGATGTCCAGACTATGTCCCTCAATGCCGCAGGGAGGCTAGCACGCATCTACCTCACCCGCCTCCGCGGTCGCGATCCCCTCGCCCCTGCAGCGGGACCACCACTCGTCCCACCCCCGAGGGACCCACGGCGCATGACACTGCAAAACGTCCCTGAAGCGCCCTATCCCAGTTTCGCCGCCGAGTTACCCGCCGAGGTACCCCCCGGTGGCGCGCCACCCGTACGGCCTAGCTCGCGACGAAGCTACGATCTCGGCGCCGAGTCCCTCGGTGTTCCCTCGCCCGTGCGCGGATCCCCTCGCACCAGCAACGATGATGGCCGGCCCGTGTCCGCAATATCCAGCGCGCCTACCACGGGTACGAATGGCGCGGGCGGGGGTGGAGGTGATAGATTGACAAGCCACGCCCCTACGCCGGCACAGTACTGGACTGCGGGGGGACGGGATAAAATCGCCATCGTGGACGGTGACGAGATGGCGGGGAATGGACGCATGGAGCCGCCGCCACTGCCGCCGAAGACGCCGATTATGGGCCACCGGGAGAGGGAGCATAGGAGGGGGGTGAGTTCGGTGAGTACGATGGGGCCGCCGTATCCGTTGGATGATGGACCGCCGCCGGTGGTGAATATGGCCAGGAAGCCGGAGTGGAATGGGCGGTAGGGGGGGGGGATTTTGCATTTTCGATTCAGATTTTGTGCGGGGTGCGCAAGTGGTGATTGTTGGGCGGGCTGTTGTTTGGATACCCCGGTTTGCATGTAGGCGTTTTGGAGCGTTTTCTGTGCGTGGGTTGAGGTGTGATTGAATGGATGGAAGAAGGGGGGTGGGATAGAAGGATACCGATTATACACAGGAAATCTAAAGCCACAAAACTACACTACACTACACACACGAACTAGGCATGGATATGGGCGGATATTAGCATGGATACGGGCGTGAATGGGATAGAAACCGGGATTTGCTTCAGCGGGCTCTGGCGTTTGCGTGCGAGTTATCTGTGGGGGTGTATGTGGTGAAGTGATGATTATGTATGTTCCCGCGGCTCTTTGTGGCTGGCGGGGTTTGTGGGTGGGGGAGCTATGTAGGTTAGGGTAGAGAAACGGATTATTGCATATATTTGCGCAGAACATGTGCTGTGATTTTAGGCGCGCGTTTGCGGTAGCTTTGTGATGTGTGCGCGATGGTGCAGTAGGAGGGGAATTGTAGGTTTGTGCAATGTGGTATAATGGGAAGGAGCGACCTAGAGCACGATCAAGAGGGAAAGAGCGATTAGGGAAGGAATCAAGGAAGGAGAAAAAGAGCAACCCGTGGTTGTGGGCCAGATAGAAGGTAAGAGTGAGGGCGGGAAGGAGCGAAAGGGTTGATGAGGTGCGAGAGGAGGGAAGGTGCTAGAGAGGACAAGAGCGACCGAGAGGGAATATTCTAGGAAGGAGCAATCTAGGCAAATAGCGATAGGGGGAAAGTGCGATCTTGGGAATGATCCAGGCGGGAGGGCAGGAGCGGTTTATGGAAAGAGCTACCCAGGTATTGGGCGATAGAGAGGGAAAGGACGACTAACAACCAGAAATAGAAGGGGCACACTAGGCAGATATAGCAAAGGATGGAAAGAGTGGTCCAGGGAAGGAGCGAATAGCGTTTGCAATTTGCAATAAAAATACCATGGAAGCATTCTGAGACGAATCACCCAGCAAGGTTAGTCAGGATGGTCAAAACAGCGTAGGCAATGAGTGTCTATCATCCTGCTTCGCTTTGTGTGTTTCGTTTCCCACCAGTGGTGCCGCGGTATGCTTCAAATCCTGTTAACTCTCATGTGAATAGTTTCACGCACTGCAAGTACGACATGGGAGCCTCATAAGGCAATCCTATACCCATATAGGAAGCCTGGGAGGAGTGGTGTATATAACCGTTGTCAGTCCCCGTATCCTCTTCATGGCCACAAGCTTCACACTCAAGCAAGCAATCCCTATCTTCATCAGAACTCTCACAGTACTGCAGGGCACTCCACCCGTCTCAATGGCACTACCCGAATCCTCCCCAGATCCCCCACAGGACCCCTCCTCATCTCCGTCTCTGTCGTCGTCTCTATACTCAACTCTCGCCTCCGTTCCGTCCTGGGCCCCGGCCTCGTTTCTCTCGTCGGCTCCTTCGTTTCGCTCGCCTCGGCCGTCGCTTTACCCTGCTCGTATTCCGAATCCGGACGCAGGCTCGTCATTGGATTCTTCTTCGGCTTCGTCTTCGGCAGCCTCTTCGGTTGCCTCTTCGCCTCCTTCTTCGCCCCCTTCTTCAGCACCTTCCTCGACTCCATCTTCAGCTCCCACTTCGACTCCCTCCTCAGCTCCTTCTTCGGCCTCCTCCTCGGCTTTCTCCGCGGCTCCCTCTTCGGCTGTCTCCTTACATTTTTCTACCGCCCCCTCTTCACCTCCTTCTACCCCCCCCTCCTCTGCTCCCTCTTCGGCCCCATCTTCGGCTCCCTCTTCGGTTCCCTCTTCACGTCCTTCTTCGACTCCCTATTCAGCTCGCTTCTCAGCACCTTCTTCGGCCTCCTCCTTGGCTCCCTACTCCTCTTCCTCCTCCGTATCCCTTACAACTCTCATTTCCCCTTCTCTCTCAGATACGCCACCAGCTCGCTCTACTTCTTCAGATCCTCCCACCGACCTCCCCATGAACCCCTTCAACACCCGTGCTAACGCCCATCTCTTCGACGCCCTTGACTCCCACACCTCTCAGCAACTCCTCCTAACCGCCGTAAAAATCCTCTGCTCCGACGCCGTAGTGCTCGTGCGCACCAGCCCCGCGCGCGCGGAGCAGTACGTCGCCATCGCAACCGAGCTCGTCTCAGCCTTTTTTGCAGAAGAGGGATCGGAGATCAGCGAGCCGCACGCAGAGGCAAATAAGCTTTTATGGCGGGCTAGGTGGCAGATGGATAGAGAGAAGGCTGAGGTAGAGAAGGAGGAAGAGGAGAGGAGGATGGAGGAGGGGGAGAGGGTTATGGCTGAGATGAGGAGAAAGGAGGAGGAGAGAGGGGCGATGGTTAGGCTTGATAGGTTCTTGGGTGATGTGGAGGCTGGGAAATATGGTGGTGTGCGTTAAGGTGAGGTTGTCTCGAGAGAGACATGGCAGTCAGGAGACACTTCCAACAGTTGTCTCACTCTTCGAGGCCGTTTGTTCTTTTTCCCCCCAGTCGGGGTATTGTTGCCCTCTTCTCCCTCTGAAGCAAATTTATAGACGGTGAACTAGAATTTCAGGTCGCACGTATGGGATAAACTCGTGATACCTGCTGTGGAACGAACGTTGCTATCTCATATACCCAGGTTTTATTATATAAAGATACAAGACAGTTCTCATATGTCTACCTCAAATTAGCTTCAGATACAAGACAATCAAGACAATTTGCATACGTTGCTCGAATTATCTACAGACACATGACCGTGAGACAGTGCTGGCCACCTATAATTATACTTCTGTTTAAAACCCTATCTGTGTAAAGTTGGGCCCTCTAAAACATGATACCCAAAAAATACTCCAACGCCCTACTCAAGAGACATCTGTGTAGGACGAGGCATCACGATCCATCATCACAAGAAATGGGTATGAGAGCCATGCTGATAATGTGACAACGTCAGCCCTAACCCGCTGTCAAAAAAGCGTCGTAAGTGTGAGTATGACTCCAAAGCATATCTTTACCCCGATTGGTATCGTGGCGTTGCTGGATCAGCGACCTTCCCGTTTTGACAGATAATATCACCAATGGCAGGGCAGCGCTACGGTTGCGGCCGTGCGACACAACAAGGCACCGCGTGGCATAATCGCGACCCTGACCCTTTCTTACATGACGCAATCGGCGATTTTGTGCTTATTTAGATATATGTTCGTTTTGTCGCTGTTGTTTTTTTATTCTCCTTCTTTTATTATTGTCTAGCTTGTCTATTAACTAGGCTGGTATCGAGTACAGTGTTTGCCGGCCGAGATAAAGCTTAATTGGAAGCCGACTGCATGGCGCACCATGAGGAATCCCAGGAGAATGAGCCTCTGCTCCCAGGCTCCAGGCAGCGAAGGCCGTCCCTATCTATCTTGCCAACGCTACATAATCCGCGTATCATCATTGCCCTCCTCACGGGCGTGATGTTCCTCATCAACTTTGGCGCCTACATGATGACTATGCCCACGTCCCGCATCTACGAGAACATTATCTGCCATCACTACTACGATAACCTCTCGGGCCCATCCCATAAGGCCCTCGACTTGCCTATTGACGAGGGGCTCTGCAAAGTGGGACCTGTTCAGGCCGAACTTGCCACGATCATTGGTGGCGTCTTCGTCTCTCAATCCATTCCCAGCCTCTTGCTATCTATGCCCTATGGCATCCTTGCAGATCGCATCGGCCGAAAGCCGGTCTTCATCATTTCCGTGATTGGGATAGAGCTCACTGAGCTTTTCGGCCTCGCCATCTGTTGGTGGTGGCGCGTGTTTCCCCTTCGTCTCATCTGGGCCACGCCGGTAGGGCTGATCATCGGCGGCGGAGCCCCCGTCACGTCCGCCATGCTATTTGCTACAGTTGCCGATGTCGCGCCTGTGGATAGCCGGGCTCAGACTTTCCTAATAATAATGTGCGGCAGCTTAGCGGCTCAGATTTTAGGTCCCATAGTCTCAAGCAAACTCATGAAATGGTCGCCGTGGCCACCTATGCTTCTAGGAATCGCCATGATGGCCGTGGGCGCAACATGCTTCCTCTTCATTCCAGAATCGCTACATGCACGCCCATCCAAGTCTCTTGCCACTTCCGCGCCTGTATCACCCCGCACCACCCCTCCGTCTCCGTCTCGCAAGCCAGCCGGCTTCGTCGCCGTCTTCAAGAAGACCCTCCGCACAACTCTACACTCAACATCACTGATAAAATCCACCCCCGCCAGGCTCCTCCTCTCAACCTTCTTCTACATCCTCATCGCCTCGCAGATGGTCCAACTCGCCCTCCGTGACATCTCAGCCCGCTTCCACTGGTCTCTCGCCCAATCAGGTTACCTCATGTCCATTCGCGCCGCTATTGACATGGTTGTCCTCCTCGCCATCCTCCCCATCGCCTCGCATCTCCTCACCCGTCCGGGCGGCCCAGCCCTCACCACGCGCGCAAAAGACTACCTCCTCGCGATCCTATCCGCGGTTGCCATGGTTATCGGGTGCTTCCTACTCGGGCTCTCGCCACCGCTGCCGCTCGTTCTAACCGCGCTTGCCATATTCGCGCTTGGAAACGGGTTCATGGGCATGTGTCGGGCGCTACTCACGGAGCTGGTTCCGGGAGATCAGGTCGCGAGTTTGTATGCGGCGGTTGGGGTCGTGGAGATTTTGGGGAGTATTATGGGGGGTCCGGTGTTGGCCAAGCTGTATGGGATTGGGTTGGAGTGGGGTGGGGTATGGAGAGGAGGGCCGTTTTTCGTAGTGGGTATAGTAGCGATGTGGTGTGTTGGTGCACTGTTATGGGCGAGGAGGGTGGAGGCAAAGGAGGGAAAGGACGTGGGTGTGATGGATTCGGAGGGGGATGGAAGTGAGGAGAGTCTTCTGTGAAGATGGGCTCTATATTGACGCTGGCGTACAAGGTTCCCTTCCCTCCCAAGGCGTTAGGGTGGTATTTTGAATATTTCAGGAGTAAGGGGGGTAGATCAAAGTTGTATGGATCAATAATGTGGGGGACCGTGGATAAATTACGCTCCGCTTAGAGTATACTTGGGCTAAAAAGTATAGACAAAGTTGGCAATAGCTTCCTCAAGAAAGATCTAAGAGTGCTGGAATAACGAGTAATCACTTCTGGTTCCTGTTCCTGGGCTTCCCTTGCGAGGTTAGCATCAACAGCAACTTCGTGGGGGCTATACGCATGATAATCACGAGAAGTATGTATTATGAATAACTAACTCATTAGTAGAATTAATTCTTTCCTAGCTACTTCAATGAACATATTCCAATTTTTGTAGCATAAATATTGGCGTAAAATGGCTTGATAGAGATGAGCTGTATCCTGTTGTCCAGAATTACCATAACAGGCTAGTTGCCAATGCGGGGATTGCCGTCGACATTTTGGGTTGTCCATGGCCGCGATAGCTGCAAAACTATTTCTCCATCAGAGCTACTCAATTGCGACGACAACAATGGTTCCGTGGGTTCTACCCGTATTACTATCATTACCTGGATCATACTGATCCATGTAGTCCTTCTTTTTCGACTTGTACCATATAATCTCCCCTCACAATGCGCTCGCACCTAACGCGCACCGTCTTCCGGCGCCTCCTCCGCAACGAAGGCTTCAATTTCAGCTGCCCCCATCGCCCAGCCCTTCACAGTCTACGATGCGGCGCCGTCTCCGTCCTGCAGCCGTCGGCGCGACGCTCCGTGTCGGTCTTCGGCTTCTCACCTAAGCCCGAACGTGGCATCAAAGACCCGGACATGGACCCTGGCTTCTCGACGCTGCTCGACCTGGGCTTGATGAACACGTTGCGCGCGCGCTCGCCCCCTGCAGAAGACCTCGCGAAGGCGTTCCGACAGTTTGTGGCACACAAGGCTAGTCTGAAGGAACCAATCAATACACTACAAGCGTCGTATGTGCTGCGGACGTTCCAGCACTTGCGGGACACCAATGCTGCGGAGCCAGACTTTGGGCTGAAGACCTTTGATCTGAAGCGCGCAAGAGATGCGATGAAGGTGCTGCCTGCGAAGCCGTCGAGCGAACACGTCGATTTTGCGAGGGAAGTGTTTGAGGAGCTGAGGCGGAGGGTGGGGCAGGAGAATCCTGGGGCATTGCTGGTGGAGGCAAGGGATTTTGTGAAGGTGCTTTCGTCGACGGGGAATACGCTGGAGGCGAGAAACTACCTCGCTCAATATCTGTCCGAAGGGAACGAGCTCAATGAGCATGGAAGCAAGCAGGTCAAGACGATGTGGCTATACGTGATGGATGGGTTCGCTGCCGAAGGCAATGAGGCAGAGCTGGCTGAGACTTTCAACATGGCTTCTGCAAGCGGATTACAGTACGATGCCGCGGTACAGGATATTATGACGAGCTTCTACGCATCTAGGAACAATGTGGCCAAGGCCAAGGAGTGGTTCACCAAGCCCATTGCGCCAAAGGCCACCGAGGAAGTTGCATACCCGAGAGCGTCAACGCTGCTGTCTATATTACATTTTGCCCTCAGAAACAATGAGTTGGAATGGCTCAACCCTATATTTCGATCAATCGTCCAGTCGAACCCTGATAAAGCAAACTGGGATGTGATTTTACTATGGGCGGCGGAAGGGCTTGAGAAGGGGCCCGAGGAGGTAGAGCGCATGATGGACGTTATGGCGCGGCACAACGACGAAAGCTATAAGCAGCCTGATATGGACACCTTCAACAAGTTGGTGGAGTCCGCCATTTCCAAAAAGAACCATTACCTGGCCGAGAGATACATTGCGCTCGCCGAGAGACGTGGCATCCGGCCAAATGCCAAAACATATATTATGCAAATGGACTACCGCATCGACGCCCAGGATCTGTCCGGTGCCCAGGGCGCATACGATGCACTAAGGGCCGAGGATCTTTCGGAAAGACAAGATATCCGTGTTGCCAACAAGTACATTCGAGCTTTGTGCAATGCATCGTCTCCCAACTACGACAAAATTATGTCGGTAGTGACCGACCTTGAGGAGAGAAATGCACGCCTAGAAGCAGACACATTATCGTCTCTCGTTATCCTCCACCTCAAACGCGGCGATATGACTGAAGTAGTCAACTCGCTCCAGCGCAACGTCTTCCACCACGACCTCGAAGACCGCGATCGCACTCGTGACGCCATCTTCGACTACTGCCTTGACCGCAGCAATACCACCGCACAGGTCTGGGACGCCTATACCGTACTGCGCAGTGTGTACCCCGAGACCGGGAGGGATCTGCGCACTCGCCTCATGACGGAGTTCTTCGACCGCCGCCGCTCTGATATGGCGTGCCACACCTTCGGACATATGAGGCAGCACGATGTCCCTGAGATCCGGCCGAATATCGACACGTATGTAGCCTGCTTCTTGGGTATCGGCAAGTGCGCGGACGATGAGAGTCTGGATATGGTGCATAACATGATGAAGATGGACTCAACGGTGGAGCCATCGACGAAGCTTTACAACTCTCTGATGGCTGCTTTCACGGCGGTGGGTGATGCGGACCGCGCGTTGGATTTCTGGGTCGATATCACGAATAGCCGGGAAGGACCTAGCTACGCCAGTCTGGAGATGGTATTCCGTGCTTGCGAGAAGAACGATTTTGGGGAGAAGCCTGCAAAGGAGATTTGGGGCACGATGAAGAGGATGGAGATTGAGATTACTCCAGAGGTGTTTAATGCGTATGTAGGAGCGTTGGCCGGGCAGGGTTTGGCTGAGGAGGTCAAGAAGCTGATTGAGGAGATGGAGGGGGATGTGGATTTTGGGCCGGATGTTAATACGTAAGTTATATCCCGACATACCTTATAGGGTGCATGGCTAACAAGAAGCAAAGATTGGGCATATTCTATAATGTCGTGCCAGGGCAGACTAAGAAAGACGCGGTCGAGACTTGGGCTCAAATAACATACCCAGAAGTCTGGGCTGAACTAGAGAAGATTGGCAAGGTGCCAGACGCCGAAGACGATTATGATGTGTTCAATATTGTACGAGAGTGGAAGGCATGAGATGTATTGTATATATAAGCCATGTTTATAAGGATAGATAGCGGACTAGCGCCATTGAATATATGGGATATTTGAAATAGATCCGGCTATGAAGCCTCATTTGTCCACCTTCTCACATGCTTCGTTGTCTAATTCCTCTTCTTTGCATCCTTTTTCTCTACTTCCTTCTTCTTAGCATCCATCTCTTCTTGCTTCCACCTTCTCAGGCAGCTGTGGCACTTCTGGGTCTTCAAGTGCCTCGGGGAACCCTCGCAACGAAGGCACACCTTCTGGTGGCTGGAGCAGTAGAGGACACCAGTGTGATGGGTTGTGAGACGGCACTTTCCACCACCAATGCTACCTTCTCCAGAGCATTTGGTCTGTTTGTTTGTGCGGAAGGTTGGCTTTGGGGGCAGCTTGGTACTCTCCTTGGGACTCTGCTTGGGGGCCTTCTTGGGAGTTTTTTTGGCGGACTGCTTGCGAAGTTTGGGTGCCATTTTTTGGTGTGCTGGTGCTGTGAACTTGTGTGCTGTGGTTTGTATGAGTACGATTGTGGTAGCAGGAAGCCAATGGTTAGAGATCTGGATAATACATGAAGCGGCATTTCCAAGGCTATTTATTCTATTTTTCTCTTCTTTGATGGTATCGAAGACTGGTAAGGGGTCAAGAGGAGGCCATCGAGAGCAGCTAGATCTCAGGGTTGCGGCCTGTTCATGAACAGACACTTCGGATCATTGAGGCTCGAAACTTGGGCACCGGCCATGTTTTTCAAACACAATGGCCCATTGTAGTCAAACTCCGAGGCTGGTGCTTCCAATAGTGGTAGGAAACAGACTCGGGGAAGTGCGGTCCTTTGTCCTGGGTCACTTTGTGGGTTGGTGTTGAGACGGTCTTTATATCTCGAGGTATCGGGGGTGGCAGTGCAGTACTTCTTTTGGCATCAGGGAAACCATGGTTTCTGGATATTTGTTTCGGATTTTGTCTATTCAGTGTCTTACGCTTTCATACTATCAAACTTATGCTGGCTGGTTTATGGTCTACGGCTGTGCATCTAACGCCGCCAGATACAGTTTTAGAGCACAGCACTTTCGAGAACATCCTGATGTCTCACTAAAAAATATAAAGATAGTATATGTATGTCAGGTCGTAAAACTCTGGAGGTTAGCAATCGGGAACTACATCTCTGACTCCAGCCCTATGCTACGAAACCAATTCCAAAGCAGAGATGGCTTGTAGCCAATTGGAAACTAATGCGTGCATATGCACATGTTCAAGCCGATCTTATTGAGATTACAATGCAACATAAGAGAGTATATTGTTAAAAGTTTTATATTGTACAGCGGACATCCATGTTATACATCGTCCTTCTAATGCTTCCCCCTCTCGGGCCCATCTTATATTCCCACTAGCCACGTACCATGTACACAACTTAACATACACATGCAACTCCCACCCTCTTCAAATAAACCCTTCAAGCCTTCGTCTCACGGCTAAGCGGCTCGTTCCTCCTTGTGCTCTCCTTCATCAGGATCTCTGGGTGACGATGCACCGACGGCATGAAGCCCATCCCAACCGAACGGCGGATAGCCTTAGCAATCTTCCGCTGGTTCCTACTGCGCAGTCCTGTATCATTCGAGTGCATAATCCGTCCCATAGGCGTCATATACTCGGAGAGCATTGCGAAGTTCTGTAACAAAGCCATTAGCCTCCTGCCTCACCAACACACACTCGTCTCCTCAAACCAGTTCCTGCTGGGGAGGAAAGGGCACAACTCACGCGATACTCCACTATCGGGTCCAACTCCAACACATCAAAAACATCCACCGTCGGCTTCCCCTTCTTCTTCCACTTCTTCATCTCCACCTCACTCAAATCATGCGGCGCGTACACATCCCCCGTCTTCCAGCGCCTCGAAATCTGCTTCGTCATACTCGTCGCATTCTTGTGGCGCGCCAGGTCCTCGGCCGAGTTCCCGCCCGCAATGTTGGCAGTGCGCTGCTTGAAGTGGCGCTCCTTGCGCTGCGCCGTGCGGTCGATCAGCGAGAGGAGGTTCTGGGAGGCGCGCTCGTTGCCGGGGGAGAGGGGGCGGGGGCGGA